>JAYMTP010005973.1:0-12651 GCA_036897365.1 Geranium brycei | reverse complement strand
CTTAACTCTGTGATGGACGGTGCAACTAAATGAAACCATACAGTGGTGACGTGCAACAGAAAAAAGTAAAGGGTAATGACATGCAGAAGTTGCATAGTAAAAGATAGTGATCAGGAATTTCCCCTTTTTATAAATGAAAAACAGACAATGCAGGACCTGAAATCATAAAGAATTGTAAATGTAACCGCCAGAAACGGTCATTTCTGGGAATCAAAATCTTGAGAGAGACAAGGTACACAAATTAGGGGATCGTGCCGAGGAAGAGACGAGGACGTTATCTTCGTTCTATGACTCTGCTCTAGCTCGCTACACGTGTCCTTCTCATCGTCTATCCCTCTTTTTCTATTCTAATCTTCTTTTAATTAATTAGTAATCCTAATTTCATTCTAAATGCACGTCATTTGTATTATAAGTGCACGTCATATGCATGTAAATTGCATTCTAAACGCATATGTACATTATTAGAGAATATAATTCTAAAAAGTTTAAGACGTAATATGAATGTTTGGTTAAGGCCCCGAGAATTCTATGGCGATGCCCTAAACCCACGGATTCGGGAGGCATCTGGTTGTTCCTCATATGGAGGTTGTTTCTATAGCGCGCTCAATGAAACTGGGGATGTTAGGGATTACTACTCGCCTCGAACATGACTGATATCACTTAATGGATTTGAAGCAATAACAGATCGATCACTAGGGGACAAGCCATGCTCTTCATTGTCGACGGTCCCTATCTTAATTGATTTTCTTGAATCTGATACCGATGTTGAATCTCTGAACGATTATGACCCAAGACTCGTTGAATCATAAATGTCAAAGGTATACAATAAAAAAAACTTGTAGTATATGTTACAAGTTAATTCTTGAAAGATTCACTTGTTATTTTTGACTTGTCCTTAAAACTCTGCAGGTTGCGAGATCAGGTGCGCTTTTTCAGTAGTGTCAACAAAATCAGAGTTATTTGTATGATCAATCGTATGTTGGTGTTAGTCTGCATCGATCTATGAGTGACATGGACCAGTTTCAGGGCAACGTCTCTTCGAGCAGATCGCCAATGTCTGATGCCAACGTTTTCCATCCATTTACGAGTATTCTCGACATTTATGGAAGTTGTCAGCGCAACCTCCCGTCTATTGCCCCTGCTCTCATGCAGGTAAAATCCGTCGTACTTGTCTAAAATGCTTCTTGAATTTTCTGAATTGGTCAAAAGAATGATAATCACGAAAAGGTAAGATAACATAGACATGTGTATACATTGAATCTGATTAGTGATCACATAATTACGCCGCGTGTCACATAAGGATGGCAACGGGTTGAGTTTGGGGCAGGTTTGACCAAACTCGCACCCAAAAAATTTGAATGGGTACCCAACCCAAAAAAAAACCCGCTCAAAGTGAGCGGGTATCCTCCCCGCTCAAGACCCGTCGGGTACGAGTTTTACCTGAAAACTATCCAAAATAAAAAAAAAATTAAAAATGCCCAGATTTTATAATAGATGATAATATATGTAATTGTTTTATGTATTATATATAATGTATAACTATATTCATAATTACTTTAATTGAAAATTATTTTAATGTTTTTTTGTTACAAAAGTTTTATAATATATAAATTAATTTATTTTTTATATGGTATATGTACGGGGTGGAAATGGGGCGGATATAGGTCAATCCGTACCTGACCAAAAACTCGAGGAGAAAAATCTGTATCTGATTTTTTTCGGATTTTGTCTGTTTCGATCGAGATGGGTTAATCGAATATCCGTCGAGTTTGTGTTTTTTTTGTCATCCCTAGTGTCGGAGTCCCTATTCCTTATTAGATATAAGTATAGATTTTTTTGGTGGGAAAAGGATTGTGGGATGTATTTTCATAAATGAAAATAACCAACGCGGGACCTGAAAATATAAAGAATTATAAGTGTAACCGTCAAAAACGGTCATTTGTGGGAACCAAAAGCTTGAAAGAGACAAGGTACGAAGTAGGGGATCGTGCCGAGGAAGAGACAACGACCACGTTATCTTCATTCACTGACTCCGCTCCACCTCGCTACACGTGTCTTTCTCATCCTCTATCCCTCTTTTTTCCATTCTAATCTTCTTTTAATTAGTTATTAGTCCTATTTCTCATTGGTCAATCACTCCGAATTGTGATTTTTAGCTATCTATATATCTCTCTCTATATTCGTATATATATTGATTCCTCTTCTTTACTCTTCTTTTATTGATTCTTTTGTGTGTTTCTGAAATTTGATCGAAACCCAGAAAAGGAAGGGAGGTTTGATTCAAGTTGAGCCATGGATCACTCAGCCGATGCTCACCGGACCGATTTGATGACCATCACTCGGTTCGTGCTCAATGAACAGTCCAAGCACCCCGAGTCCCGCGGCGACTTCACCATCTTGCTCAGTCACATTGTTCTTGGCTGCAAATTCGTCTGCACCAGCGTCAACAAGGTCATTTCATTTGGGTTTGGGTTTGGTTTTGTTTCTGTCGTTTTAGTGTAATTTCTTGAATATAGCTGAATTTTGGGGGTTTTTGTTTCTGGGTTGATGTAGGTGTGCTGTGATTTGGTTTATGGAGGACAAAAGAAAGGGATAGTTTGAATTTTGAATAGACCCATCTCAATTTTGACCCCCAAGTGTTTGATGATATGCTCATGAGAACTGTTTTTTGGACAAAAGAAAGGCAAAGTTTGAGTTTTGAATAGACCCATCTCAGTTTTGACACTAGCTGTTTGATTATATGCTCATGAGAACTGGTTTTTTGATATGATGGGTTTTGTGAGAAATTGGGAAGCTGGTGAATCAAAAGTGAAGTAGATACCAGTTGGGTTCTCTATTAGGCTCTGCTTTGTCATTCTTGAGCTGACCATGGATCATGTGTTTCTCTTTTGCAGGCTGGTCTTGCCAAACTTCTAGGACTTGCTGGGGAAACCAATGTTCAAGTGAGTATTATGTTTTCTGTATGTGTAGTTTTGTTCATTGGGTATTACAAAATAGTTGAACCATAATTGAATTGTGTATTGGAATTTGCAACACTAGGGTGAAGAACAGAAGAAGCTAGATGTGCTTTCAAATGAGGTTTTCGTTAACGCGTTGATAAGCAGTGGGCGCACAGTAAGCTGTTTGATGTTTTCTGTTTGTGATTGGCTGAATATTTCAGATATTACATTAGTTCATCAAAAAACAGTGAGAGTCAATTCATTCATAGTTACATAATTGCTTTGCTCCTTCGTGTTATCAGTGCATCCTTGTTTCTGAAGAGGATGAAGAGGCAACATTTGTGGAGCCATCAAAACGCGGAAAGTATGTACATACAGTATGTTGTTGGATGGTTTCTGATAAACCTGAAATTAGTATTTTCTGATTGATGTGTAGCATATCCGATTTAAATTGTTGATGAACAGGTATTGTGTTGCTTTTGACCCATTGGATGGATCTTCAAACATTGACTGTGGTGTTTCCATTGGAACTGTATGTTAAGCTCATACAACAATTTTCCAAATTTCATTGCTCGTACAACAAATTTCCAGATTTCATTGCTCGTACAACAAATTTCCAGATTTCTTAATTCTAAATTCAAGATCGATGGAATTTAATAATGATCTTCACTTTTTATCTTCTCATAATCAGATTTTTGGCATTTACTTGGTGAATGATCCGAGCAACCCTTCCCTCGAGGATGTCTTGCAATCTGGAAATAATCTTGTTGCAGCCGGGTATTGCATGTATGGAAGCTCTTGCACGGTAATATCAACATCATTCCTCTACTTTTCTCATGTCTTTCCAATCTTGACGTTTTTTAAGATTCTATCCTGGACAAAATGTTATGTTTTGTGTTTCATTTCTATGAATTTTGGAATTGCAGCTAGTAATCAGCACGGGAAGTGGTGTGAATGGATTCACACTCGATCCATCTCTTGGAGAGTTCATATTAACTCACCCTGATATCAAGGTATATTTACTTATTGTTGGTTCCTTTGAGAGTCATAAACTTTCACGTGTCTTCAATAGGGTTGCCTACAAAGTTTTCTAGATGAGATTATTTGAATGAATACAAGAACTGGTTTGTGTTAAACCATGTTTTTTATTTTATTTTAAAATAGATCCCCAAAAAAGGGAAGATATACTCGGTGAATGAAGGCAACGCCAGAAACTGGGACGAGCCAACTGCAAAGTATGTCGAAAAATGCAAGTTCCCTTCAGACGGTTCACCACCAAAGTCTCTTAGATACATTGGAAGGTACATTATTTAAATCAAAGGCCTAAGTTTTAGGTGGTACCATAAATACATATTTTACTGTCACTATCCATGAAAAACAAAAGAAAACGAGAAATTTCTGATTTCCTTCATTGAAAACGCTCCATGTTATGACACTCTTACTTAACGCAGTATGGTTGCCGATGTCCACCGGACATTACTCTATGGCGGTGTGTTTCTGTATCCTGGCGACAAGAAGAGCCCAAATGGAAAATTACGGTATGTCATTTTTTTGACTTGCATTCATCTCATCGAGTAAACCTTATAGATCAGGAATCCAAAAATGACAGCATATCTCAATTTTATATGACAGTGTTCTGTATGAAGTTTTTCCAATGTCATATTTGATGGAGCAAGCGGGAGGTCAAGCATTCACCGGCAAGCAACGGGTATTTACCATCTTCCATTTAAAGCTAACAAATTTCCGTTCTCTTCATCACCGAGGTTTACAAAACCAGTGTATCTAAACTCACTATGAATACTGATTTTACGCTGCAGGCACTGGACTTGGTTCCCAAGAAGATACACGACAGGTCTCCTATATTCCTCGGCAGCTATGACGATGTTGAGGAAATTAAGGCGCTCTACGCAGCAGCCAACACTTAAGAGCTCTTGAGTGTTACCAATGTTTAGTGTATGTAAAACTCCTATAGTCAAATTTCCTATAATTTGGTGCTTTCATTTTGTTTTCAGTACAGCTTATGAATAATATTGCCCGGATGAATTATGAACAATATGTGAAGGGAAAATTGAGGCGCTCGAAATTGAAAAAATATGTTTGTCCTTACAATTTTACAATTTCCCCAAAATTACCCTTGTGTGTATTTTAGCACCAAAGTTTGCTTGGTCTAAAATGAAGTCAAATTGAAAATTTAGAGGAAAATTCTAAAATGTGAACATGAAGCTCTGAAACCATTAATTGTTCCCTGAAACTCTCTTGGCCACAGAAGCAGCACAGCATCATAGAAACTATATAAACACAATGTGTGTAACCAAAAAGATGTGTTCTTGTTGTTGTTTCTTCCCCATTTTCTTCTTCTTGGCCATCATTCACAAGCCCCTCAATTCCCAAACAGAGAGTTGCACAAGGAAATGGGGGCTTGTGTGAGTGTTGCAAAGAAATCAAAGGCCAAGGCCAATAAGCATGCACCGGCGCCGGAAGCGCACAAGGAGGAGGTGGCTTCGAATCAGGCTCCGGCGCCGGAGCTGCAGGTGGAGGAGAAGGAGGTGGTGGTGGTTGCTGAGGAGAAAATTAGGAGTGATGATGAAAATGCTCAAGAGACCATCACATTCACAGCAAAAGAAAACAACAAGGCCACCAAGGAGCCTAAAATGGAAGAGCCAACCACAGTTGAGCCCAATCAAGAAGAGCCTAAAATGGAAGGGCCTACCACAATTGAGCCCAAACAAGAAGAGCCCAAAATGGAAGAGCCTGTCAAAGTTGAGCCCAAACCAGAAGAGCCCAAAAAGGAAGAGGCCACTGCTGGTCCAGCAGAGGCCAAAGTTGAAGGGAAGGGCCAATGAAGAGAAGCAAAGCTGTTGAGTGATGAGCCAATTGTGATGATGTGTCTTTGACATTGCATAAGGGAATTTTAGACTTCATGTGTGTGTGTGTTTGCAAAAAATAAAGATTATATGTATTGGCAAATGAAATATGAAAACCATGTATACATTTTGGTAAACATTTTATTATAATGGTTATGTCTCAAGTTAAAAGTCGTGAGTAAAGTGACATATACTTTATATAATGAGTTGTTTGGTTTAGAATTATTTACGGGTTGATTACAAAACCGTGAGCTTATTTTTACAACTGACATGATGAGTTTGGTTTACAAATCAATATTTATAAGGGTGGATGTATCGGTTTTACACCTAATAATTTTTTATCAGTTCTCAGTTATACTAAATTCGATGACTTTTATCATAAAGAACTTTGAATCCGCTTATGCATGCACGCAACCCTTATTTAAGGACTGCGACCTCCCGGCCGCACCACAAGAGCTGCGTACGTATGCAACCACTATTTAGTGACTGCATGCTTTTTTCGCTTTGGCGTGACAAAATTTTGGTAGTATTTGTTTACTCTAATTACGAGATTAACTACTATTGATGATCTATAAAGAGTCTACAAATGTTAGCATTAGCTAGCAATAAATCTTTCATTAGATGCTTCTAAGAAGCTAGTAATCAAGAACATTCAAACCCAACAACACTCATTCAAGGCTTTAACGGCTTAAAATTGATGATAAAATATGAGACTAGCCGTCGATCCTTGTTTGAGAAAGGCAATTAAGAAGCAAACTCTTGCAAATAGTCCAACAACCCACTCATCTATCACCAAAGATTTTCAATAAACTTAATTAATTAGTTTATTTAATTTGGCATGTTTTTTTTGTAAAACAATTACTATGGGCACTGATCATGCAATAGAATCTTCCCTGATTTTATTGCATGATTAATTCCACATTACTCATGTTTATTATGCACATTTGATCATTATTAAGAAATATTCTCTGATTTTACTTTCCTTTCTTCATCCATGTAACTTGTATATACATGAGTTATTCATGAATAAATTTAAGCAAATATATTCACAAATATTTGTTTTCTTCAAATAATATATTTTATATTTAGAGTAGATGTTGGTGTAATGGATTTTGTTTTTGCTTCAAGTTTATTAATTTAAACATATTTATTTTAAAATAAAATTAATTACAACAAAGACAAAATCAATTTAAATACGAACAAACATGGAGCTTGACATGAACAACCATATTAGTAATAATTCAAAGGCTAAATTAACCTTTTTTTGATGAAATTATCCGTTGATGTACTCATGAGCCGACAAGATATTAGAGGTAGCTATCACTAGTCAACATAGGTGTCTATCAAAAGTCCCTATACTTAGTGTAGATGGTTTCTGTTTGTATTTAAGATTGAATCAAATGTGTTAATCGATAAAGTAGAACAAATGAGTCACAAGCTTAGTGATGAACCCACAAAAAATTGCTGCTTTGTTCAATTTTGGTCGCTTGGTGCCTTTATTGGTCTGCCATATAAAGAAAAAAGGCGACAGATAGGAAATAACCATAAAGTTAACATTACATAAAGTGTTAAAACCAACCGTGCCATATTATTATTATTTTAAATAAATATGTTAAAGCTGTCATTAATTTCAAGACTTTGGTTATTCATATATTTTAAAAATGTATGGCTTGTCAAATTAATCTTCGATCAATTTTTTAATCTAATTAACTCTCAACTAGTTTTTAATTAATTTTTATAAAAGTTTTTCTGGGATGTCTTAACATTTTTTTAAAAAAAACCTTTAAGTAAATGCATTTCCAATTTATGAGAACGTAAGTGCTAAAAATCGATGATATATATAGAGGGAAAATCAGTTACAAAAAAATGTCCAAACTGTAAAATATGTAGTGCAATGTTGTAGAACCGTGTAGAACGTGTAGGGCAAAGTTGTAGAACGTGATGGACTTGTGCAAAATTAAAGAGCTCTGTAGAACATGTAGTGCAATGTTGTAGAACCATATTGAACATGTAGTGCAAAGTTGTAGAATGTACGTGATAGATCCTGCCACATGTCGCACGCTGAGACAACGCGCGTCTCGAGATCCGCATTGATCCAACAACCGTTTGTAGCCGAATGTGCCTTTATCTATATACATAAGCATTATAGTGAGAACCACTAGAGACCTGAAAATCATGAGAACTAATATAAAGGCGTCATGTGACAGGTGTGCTGAATTTCATACTATATTTTATAAGTGAACACTCTTAGAAAAGTGATGTAACGAGTAAACCGAAAATTTAGAATAAAAAAATTCGTCTCCGACAACTTAACACCACGTATCCGCCCCTTACAGCTCAACATGTAGCAATCTCCACACTGGTTCTCAAACAAAGATTTTGTCCTCGCATTACAAAAAAGGTACACCGAGCACACAAAAGGCCACGTAGGCGTGACGTGAGTCAAGCAGTCATGAATACGTAAAGGCAGTGCATGCATGAGACACATCCACGTGGACATCCCGCACGTGTGCCACCTTGGACATTATGTCGGCTAGTGACGTGTACTAATTGAACCACTGTCGGGTCTCTATATATAAGACCATTACAAGCTTGTACATTTCCATATTCACAACAAGAAAAATATATTCAAGGAGAAGAGCAAAAAAATTGAGGAGACTCTCTCTTCTTCAAGATTGTGGTGGCATTTTGGTAAATATGGTGAACATGGAGGGTGTTTGCTCGGCGGTGCATGGGCTGAAGCCGGCGATGATAATGGTGACGGTGCAGGCGGCGTTCGCCGGAGTGAACGTGTTCTACAAACTGGCGGCCGACGACGGTATGAACTTGAAGATCATCATCGCTTACCGCTTCATTTTCGCCACCGTTTTCATCGTCCCTCTCGCACTCGTCGTCGAGAGGTTCTTCACTTTCATCTTTATATAAATATATGTTACTCTTCAGTTCTATTTAGTCCGAACTAATCAGTAGTATTTGAAAACTTTGATTAGTTTTCAACACCGTTAAATTAATTTTAATCATTTGTCAATAAATTGATGAGTTTTTATATGTTTTTTTTTAATGTGCAGGAAGAGCAGACCAAAATTGACATGGAGGATAGTGATGCAAGGATTCTTTTGTGGGTTATTTGGGTAAGAATTCTAATTTGATTAAGTTGTAATCTTGTTGAATTTATCTGATTTTGTACATCAATATTCTCAATTAAATACAAATTCTACAATGTTCACTGTAATAACATTAAAAAAATCTAGTATATGTTTGTGGGTATTTTAAAAAAAAACATATGATGTTGCTCCCAACAAAGTTCGAACTCACAATTTCTCAGTGAGTCTCAAACTGCTGAAGTGTTTTCTTGATGACTGTTTTTAGGCATTTAAAACAAAACTATGATAGTATACACAAAGTAATTTTACCGTTCATATTATATAAATGTACACAAAATTCTGGGGTTGTGTGGATGATTTTTCATTGTTTTTCTTTAATATTTAGGGGCACTCTTGGACAGAACTTATACATAGAGAGCTTGTCATTAACATCAGCAACATTTGCTTCGGCTATGAGCAATCTCATTCCGGCCATCACCTTCATCTTGGCTCTCTGCTTCGGGTAAACCCATCAATTCAAGTCGAGGTTGACTTTTTTATATATACTTACATGACATATGCATTGACTTTTTTTACATTTGTTCCTCGAAAATGGTGACGTGTGCAGGATGGAGAGGCTTCTTTTAGGAACTTGGGCAGGGAAGGCAAAAGTTTTGGGGACACTAATTAGTGTAGGTGGTGCAATGTTGCTCACATTTTACAAAGGCGTTGACATTAACATTTGGTCGACCAACATCAATCTTCTTCACCATCCTCATCTCTCTTCATCACAATCACATAATGGTACTCACCAATTGCTTGGTGCCATGTTAGCCCTAGCAAGCTGCTTTTCTTACGCCTTTTGGCTCATCATTCAGGTATCAGATCGGTCAGTTTTTTAATAAATTTTTATTTTTCACGTATGTATCGTAATTGTACGTGAAATTGAAATTTATGGGTATTGTAGACAAAGATGAGCGCAGAGTACCCGTGCCAATACTCAAGCACGGCCCTAATGGCATTTATGGGGTCCATACAGTCGACTATTTTTGCCTTGTGTGCGGAGAGAGATTTGGATGCTTGGAAGCTTGGTTGGAACATTCGGCTCTTCGCTTCTGCTTTCAATGTACATTTTCTTAGGCTCATTAATTCATTAACTTAATTTTTGTTTGTTGGTTTTTTTTCGTCGAGAAGAGTCTTATTTGATGATACCTATAAAATTAGGGTATTGTGGCTTCTGGATTGATGGTGACTCTTATTTCATGGTGTGTGCGGATGCGAGGACCTTTGTATGTGTCTATTTTCAACCCTCTCATGCTGGTTCTTGTCGCCATTGTCGGGTCATTGTTGCTAGACGAGAAGTTACATCTCGGAAGGTATGTGTGGATCGCATATATAGCCAACTAATTAAATGAACATAGTATATACTTTTGTAGGTGAAAGTGTTAGAATACAAATTAGCATGTTTACTATTCTAGTTTAGGCATATTACCTAATAATTACGCTCTTTTATTGTTACTAACTTTTTCACCTGGAAAAGGAAAATGACTAATAAATGTATTTTAACACAAAGACTATAATATTATGTTAAATAGTGACAGAATTCACATTTTTTAGATACGAGACTAACGGAAAGAATTAATCATGTATACAATCTTGAATATTGCAGCATTTTAGGAGCGGTGTTGATTGTGTGCGGATTGTACGTGGTGCTATGGGGGAAGGGGAAAGAACTAAAGAGGATGATGGCTCCGAATGATGAGCCCGTTGAGATTATTATTGCGTCTCAAGAAAGAAATGATGATGGAAAAGATCAAAGTAACAAAATTGGTGATGGTGAAGACCACGACGACAAATTCGAGAGTACCAACATACCAATAATAATGCACTAAAACTGATGGATCAAAGAAGATGGAATTTGAATTTTGGTATAGGATTTGGGTAGTGTACGTGAAACATTGGATGTATATATATGAAGTTACTTAATATTCAAATTTTAGTTCAGTTTGGATTTGTGTGCAATTGGCGTGCAATTTGTGTGTAATTGCCTTGCAATTCTCTAAACATGATGAAAATGCATCTATAATTAAAAAACTACAATAATTTTTACAAATTGACATCGACGGTTAAACTCTTCCTCGCCCGATTGATTTGCAACTCGATAACGAAAATAATAGGATTTTTTTTTCAAAAATTACGCGAAGTCAAGTTTTTTCTAGAAATTTTTTTCAGATTTTTGGCCGGAGAGAAAAGAAAAACCGACGAATTATTTAACAATAACATAAAACCTAGCCCAACAAAGCTAGCCCAACAGTTATACAAACCTGCCCTTTTCGTTGATTTTATGCTCATTGTTCCAAGTATCAGGTGTCTAATGTCTCTATGCCTCACATGTTGATGTGCGTGGTGTCACGTGTTGATGTGCTTGGTTCTCAAGTTCAAGTAAAATTGAAAATGAAATAAAATGCAATTAACTTTTTTTACGAATTAGTTAAATTCTTATACACAAGTGAAACTAAAATCGTGATATTTTTTTACTTGTATTGAGCGTGGCATATCCATGTCAATTAACGAGCACAATTATACTGATATATATTGACGGGGTTGATTTAGATTACTGTTTTTGCTCCGTGCACGGCGAGGAGTTTTGGAGAATGGAAGGTTGGTTGGAAGTTGGAACATTCGTCTCCTTGCATCCGCTTTCAATATTGTACATTAAATTTAATAACCCTAGTTCATATAACTTAATTAATATTTTTATCGTCTCTCTACTTGAACGAGTAGTATTAAATTAATTAAGGTATTACAGCAACAATATCATCGGCAAGGATGCAAGGGCTTTTACATATTTTCATTTTCAACCCTTTCATGTTGGTTCCGGACCTTCCGGTCACCATTTCTATATCATTATTTTCGGTCGAGCAATTACACCTATCAAGTTTTTTTCGATGCATGACTTTTTTATACCAAAATAAATAACAAAACTACAAACTTGACAATAATTATCTATCAAATTTTCATGCAATCTCAACTCTTTAAATATATCGGGCCCTCGAATTTAACGTACATTTCCGAGGTTTTCATTTAATACTTCCGAATAATCATGTAGCTATATAGCTAATAGTTACGATGATTCATAATGGTTGATTGTTTGATCATTCTCTTTAATTGTTCACCGATTCTAACAAATATTACATTTATTAAATGTAACATTTCAGGAATATCTTTAAATGCACAAAAGCCACATATGCAGTGACGTCGATTGCAAATTATATCAATAGTTTAATTTGGTCTAACAATGACTCACTTGATCTTAATGGTTGTAATATTCGTTTCAAAACAAAATTTAAAAAAATCATTATTCAACTTATATTTTGGGTTGAGACATATATGCCCAATAATCATACACAAACCTATAGTTTTAATAATTTTTTCACGTATATATTATTTAAAAATGTTCTTTTAATAATACCAATCATATTATAAACAGAAACTATTGTAAAGTGTAAAAAAGACCATCAAAAAATTAAGATATAGTGTGACTCAATTTACTTAATACACATAAGACATATAATAATTGAAGGGATAATGACCTTTTGTTACACCTACCTATATATAGCAAAATGACACTCTCATGCACTTTAACTAATTTTTTTTTTGTTTTTTAGTATCCTAACTATTTTTTATTGACAACCTACCCTTAAAATACCTAAACTACTACTGGTTCAATTGAAAAAAATAGAATTGACACATAAAATACCTGAA
>JAYMTP010005972.1:0-12651 GCA_036897365.1 Geranium brycei | reverse complement strand
AAGCATGTTGCGGCGAGATCACAGGATTTCTCTATTCGTATGAGGTGGAGGTCGTGGCTCTACATGATATTAAACGGGTCGAGCTGAATAAGTTTGGAAGAATCATTAGCGGATGGTATTGCGTACTATCCACTATCGGAACATGTGTTCTTATTTATCTCGCTCTTAATCAAATGGCTCACGAATTGACCAAGTTTATTTTAACTAACAGTAGCTGGGATTATAGTGAAGGGGTTGTCCCACCATCTGTAGCTTCAGCTGTCCAACTTGATGTCGAGTTAGTAGCTATTTAATTAATAAAATTCGTTTTTACCTCAAGAAAAATGAATTTTAGAGATTATATTAATTAAAAATAAAAATTATGAATAAATTCCAAAATCAAGAAACAAATGACATTCTGAATAAAGAAATACTGCACCACAAACCTAAAGTTATATCTAAATTTCAATTATGTTAGATTTTTCTAATTAATTTTTATTAACGATTTGATCAATTTTCAATCAGTGTCCAACAATACTGTTCTCAGTTTTGGTATTTATTCTGTTTTAAAATAGATTAGACTAAAGAATGTATTCGATTTATGTATTCTGTGTGTAGATGCGAGTTCTTTGTTTTGGACATCAAAGTAGAGTTTATACATCCAAGACAAGACAACATGGATTCATTGCATTTTCAATCTGATCTAGTAAAATGACAGTTGAATTTACAATTACAACCCTACTGAGTTGGCCAAACACACTGTCCTGCTTTCTACTCATCAATGTCTTTTACAGCATCCTGCAATTGCATTACAAACAAATCATTACATTTTTGTTAAAAAATCGCCCGAAACATGAATCAGACAAAGTTTTAGGACTAGGAGGATCATAGGCCTGTCGTAACCATTTCACAGTTGTGGATAAAAATGGAGTGGTAAGCGACAGGGGCATACATACCTTTGCAAGTCGAGTCACATAAGCCGCAGCCAATGCTGTCACTAGAAGTCCTAACCCGAGCATTAACAACTGGCCATTTCCTCCGTGCAAACCAATCTCAGAATCTTCTTGCTGAAACATCAGACGGGATTCACAATATATTAAGGAGCAGAACCGGAACAGCGCTCCAAATGCAATGTGATCAGTTTCGATTGCATAGAAACGAAATAACTTAACCTCCTCATTTTATCCCACAAATCAAGATTATACACAGGGGTTTAGTAGAACTCACTATAATCGCCCGCCCAAATGCACCAGCACTGACATAAGTCCATGATCCCGGAAGCATCCCCAACCAACTACATGATAATCAGTCGTAAAATTAAAATCGGAAAATGAAACAAACTTCAAAAATGTTTTACAGTGTGATTTTGTTAACATAAGCTTCATGCTAGCTCATTGGTGAATCTCAGTTTGACTTCCAAATCTACTACCAATTTTCAATGTTTAAGTAAAAATGTTGACCGTTGCATGTAATGTATCCTGACCTTCCTAGCACGTATGGAATGAACTTCACGGACGTCAATCCATATAAATAGTTCCCCAGTGAGAACGGAAGCAAAGGGCTCAAACGAAGGAGAGTGACAACCCTGAATCCATTTTCACCAATTGCTTTGTCAATTGCAAGAAACTTTTTGTTTCCTTCAACCAGTTTAAGAATGCGCTCGCGAGCAAAGTATCTAGCTATCAAAAAGGCTACACTCGCAGCAATCTGGCAAATGATGAAAGAGTATTAGAAAACAAAGTACTGATGGTTCATCATTTGGTTGTAATGTAGTCAAAAGAAATCAACTCACTGTTCCACTAATAGAGACTATGATAGTCCCGATGAAAGAACCAAAGAGGAGACCAGCAGACATGGTTAATGGAATGGCTGGAATCGCAAGGACCTAGTAGGGAGAAAAACCAAGAAAATTGAGTTGAATAGAAATGCAAATGACATATATTTTTTTCTAGTTTCTAGATATTGGATGAAACTTTTCTTTAACAGGTTACACTCGATAAAGATGATCAAGTGCATACTTCCAATCCTGCATAGACTGCAACGAATATAGCATATCCAGCTGGACCGTAACCTGATCACCCAGAAGGAACTTCATTTCATGAGCAAGCCTCAATTTGTAAAATTAGCCGGCCGTAGAAGTTGATATCCAAATTACGTAAAAGACAAAAATCAGGCATTCTGAAATGTAATGCAATACCCTACCTTACATTAACAAAACCTCATTCATGTATTAATATATACAAACAGCACAACCAAAAAAAAACATTGTTAGGACATCCTCAATAAGGTTCCACCTCCAACTGTCATACTACTGCCAGTGTGGATGGAAATCATCATCAAGGAATCATATTTATTATAACTGATACAAAAATCACAGGCAAGCCTCAGGAAAATGGAATCAAAATTGAAATTGAAAGGGTACTACTTTTTTTTCTCTCATGAACCCTAAATCCTAGCAATGAGCAAACCCAAATGTAATTTCAAAAGGGTTGGCAAGTTTTCAGAAAACTACATTCAGCAAAGCCATACCTCCAACACAAATCAACAAAACCCCCGAATGGGTTTCAAAGCAATCACATAAAAATCACATCTTTCAACATCCCAATGCTTTCAAAACCACAAGAACAACAATAGAACCTAAAAAGAAACACCTTCAATGAAATCAGAGAAGTGGGTCAAAAAGGAGTTGATTTGGTCCTTGTAGAGATAGCCAGCACCGGCAAAGCCACCAACAACACCAAGCAAAAGAACACCAGCCAGAATCGTGCCCTTAATCGCAGAATCAGCCTCCGATCCCTCTCCAGCGCCGTCACTTCCGGTGTTGGGATTTGAGAAGCGCCTGAAGCTCCGGGGAGCATTGGTGCTGTGGAGGAGGGTCCATTGGTGATTCCTTGGCGATTTGAGGAAGTGAGAGGGCTTGATGGGTCTGAATCGGAAGAGCAATGAGGACTGAGAGGAGGATCCTAGGCATGGTGGTTGTCTGAGAGGAAGGGTGAGGGTGCGCATGATAATGATAGGCAGAAGCAACAACAATGGTGGTGATGGTGGTTTGGGGAGATTGAGGTGGAGGAGAGAGTGTCATGTTCATGTTGGTGTTGTGGTTGCTTGGAGTGGCCGTGTTGTGTCCTTCAGAGTCACTAGTTTTTCTATACCCAAACCAAACGACTCTTCTCTACTTTGGGCGGCTTGTGGGATCAACCACAATACAATACAGTACAAACATGACAACATTCTAGTGCAAATTTATTTTCTTTCTCTTGTACTATGCTATTATTGCTACTACTCTGCCTCTTTTGGAGACCCTTGGTTAAGCATGGTGTTCAAAAAATCAGTTTGAGTAGAGATTTTAGAAGATTGATCTGGTTTAAGTTAGTTTAGGTAGACTGTGGGTTTAGAAGGGTGTAGATGGATTTGAACAATTTTTTATAGCGAATTTCTCTACGATTATGTTTTTTTGCACAAACTTTATTTTATTGTATTTTTGCGAAAATTCTCCCTCACTCATGTTTATTTTTGCAAAAACTCTCTCTTACTCATTTAGCCCAAAATGAAGTTTAAAACTGAACAAAAACACAAGAGAAAGAGTGTGACTTTGAATAATCTGCCTAACATATGGTATGTGTCCTTTGAATATTAATGTATCAAATTTACTAGAAAAATATAAGTCAACTATTGGAATATAAAACTATTATGAGTATTTAAACATAAGTCGATTAAGAGAAAAAAAATCGGTCATGACAATGAATCCTTATGCTCGTTAAGCATTTATAAGAATTGTGATGATAGTTGATAATTTAATTTAGCGATGTGCAGACTGTAAATAAAGAAGTGTCCGTTCTCAACAGAATTATAGAGCAATATAAATTACATATTGATTTTCAACTTGAAAGATTAATTATAATTTTATACTCTAACATGTATTCTTATATATATAAAGGCAAATGGATTGCTTCTTCCATTGCAAGTGAAAGAACCTTAACAAAACAACGCCAAGATTAGACCAAACGTCCAAAGATAAATTTTCTTCCTTGAAAATGTGAGATATTTTTTTAATTTTTGTTTTCGACCCTCACATAAAATACTACTTATCTGATGTATCTCAATTGACCGTTTCTGCATTGATTTTTTCCAAACGGGTGGTCCAATAAAGTTGCTGTTTATATTGATAAGAATAGGCAATGTTCATTGAGATTGGAAGAGATGTGGTTCAAATGGTGACCTTTCGTCTTCATTTTTATGATATATCCACACCACTAGTGACAGAGACCAATACCCTGTAAATTTCGATCCTTATCCACATCAACTTTTCTAGGATTAGTACAAGGTCCCTCCCAGTCTTCTCTTCGTGTTCCTACGTCAAATTCATCATTACTCACACTTAATTCATTATAATAAATCGAACAACCCGCGGTGATAATAAATTAATCAGTTGATTAAACTCGTAAACAAGTCATGAACTAACGTTAATAAATTACAGTTGATTTGATTATTAAATAAATCCACGTCCCCAAAAACTGTCTCTCCATCACTCGCAAAAGCCCATGTCCGAAGCAACCTAGATTATTACATGTGTGCACGTGTCTCCAAGTCACACGCTCTTCTATTCTCGGTGAATGATTGCCACGTCGGAACTCCTCCTTATCTATAACTTTTTGTGTCGAGAACGGACCGAATCAAAATTAACTACCGTGAACTTATCCACTTCACATGATTTAACGGAAACTTTTTTCGAATCACGAGGTAATATATTACCCTATAGGTTTGAGACACGTCACTTTAGTAACTGTGGCACCAATTTAATTCGATATTTACTCTTTCCCCCCTATAAATATTCATATTTTAGCTTCTGCCCTTCTAAGTTCTAATTGACCTCTAATTCATCTTTCAATATATTATTAGCTCGGTTGTCATATGGTACAATTCGTCTCGTATTTTGTCTTAAAACTGTTCCTCAATCAATAGTATAAATTATGAGAACGGGACATTTTGGTGCGACTTATTCGTTGAATGATTTTTTGTCATTTCACCATTTTAATTTAATAATATTTAAACCACAGTAGGGTGACAACGAAAACACTATATTAAATTATAAATACATAAAATATTTGGTTATTCACATTATAATTAACGAGAGGCAACTCATAAAAAAAAGTCAAATGAATAACGATAAACTTTAAAAGTTTTATAATTTTTTACTAGTTTGAATGAAACACAGACAAACCATCACCATCAATTTATGAATAATTAAATATAAACATATTCTCTCAAAAAAAGGTAAATACTTAATATATATTTATAAATATTTAGATTCCTGTCTTGTTGGTGGGTAATATTTTAAATAATGATGATACATAATTCAAGCTTCAAACAATTTTATAATATATGTTTTCAAAGAAGAGGTGAAATTGAATGAAATTATCAAATACTAGGGGAATGAACATAAAAACCTACAAATGTTGGGACACAGAATAAAAAAGTGGGAATATGCCAAAAGCATCAACCATATAAAATAAAAATACACGAAAGAGACCGGCAATTAAACAAATATAAATATATTAATAAAATAACACGTCATTGTAGTCTATGGATAAGGACCTGCTGGTAACACGTCATCATGCCGTCTCCCCCAATAATATTCTGATAAAATTTTAACTCTATAAATCCCAATCCATGTTCGTTAGGTTTCCTCAAGTTTTCAATTTTCTTCTCCATCACTGCGTTTCATTGAAAAAGGAAACAAACCCTAAAATCCCTTTTGGATCTTCTTTCTGGGTTTCATCGATTTTGAGATCTTGTGTTCGTGTGTGTTAATTTGTCGATCAAACAAAAATGGCTGCTGCAACTGCTGGTCTCCGTGTTGCTGGTAATGGGTTTTTGGGACAGCAGCAGAAGAAGAAGAGTACGAGGAGTGATAGGACGATGAAGGTGTCTTGTGTTGCATCGAGGATGGATCCGTACAAGACCTTGAGGATCGACCATGGTGCTTCTGAATCTGAGGTCCGGAAAGCTTTCAGGAAGCTTGCTTTGAAGGTTTGTTTTTTCAGATTCTGGGCTTTTTAATTATATATTGTTCTTCACTATTTGGATTTTATTGATTGATTTGTTGTGTTTTGGGTTTTTGTTTTCAGTATCATCCAGATGTGTGCAAAGGAAACAATTGTGGTGTTCAATTTCATGAGATCAACGAAGCTTATAATGTATGTTCTTCCCTTGATTAGTTCTATTTTTGTGTTTTGTTGAATCAATTTCAGATTTATTAGAGTCTTGCAGGTTTTTTGTTTAATTGGAGTAATCATCCAGATGTGATTTACTTATAAACCAAATCAAGTTTAGATTCTGGGTTTTTCTCAGTGTTTTAAAAAACGATTGGCTTTAGTCTGACGTAGTGCCTTATGAGGACTAATTGAGGATTAATTGGAAAATAAATCCGATTACAGAGAGGTCTAATTGAGGATTAATCGGACAAGTTGGGAATTTTTAGAACTCTGTTTTTTTTCTTGAATTATTTCTTTCAGTTGGGAAAGTTAATCCAATTTCTAATATGGAGGATGGATTTGCCTGATATGATTAATCCTTCTATCTGAATTAATTCTTGATTAATCCCTGATTAGTCCTCACAATCTGAATTAATTCTTGATTAATCCCTGATTAGTCCTCACAAGGTCCTCCCTGCCCGACTAGATCATAGCTTAATTCTATGGTCAATTGTGTATTTTACATTTAACATAATCTGATTGTGATTGGAATTGCTGTTGTTTGCAGGTAGCTTTGCATAATGTTAGGAACAATATTAGATACATGGAGCCTGAACCAGTAAGACAAGAAGAGGAGTCGTATATGTACTATGACGACGAGCAGCCATGGGACGAGTGGAGCAGCGGTTGGGGGGAGGCGGCCGCTTACCCCGATGTGGAATCGAGACAACAAGCCTACATATACGACGAGGAGGACTTGAGCAACTTGCGCGAGGAGTGGAAGGCTTGGAAGGAAGTCTCTTACGGTAACACTGCCGGAGCTTATTAAATCGTGACTCTGATCTGATGCTATGTTCAGACAGTTTATGATGGTGTTGAAATTGAACCCACCTCAGTCTCTGGTTGGGGCAGCCAAAGTTGTTTTTTGGTTGTTCTTGTTCATATGATGAAGCTGAAGGTCTGGGGACAATTGTTTCTAATGTTCTCTGTAAATAGTTGAATTGAATCAATGAAGAAACTGAGAAAACCATTGAAGTGGCTTAATGGATTGTCTGATATTGTGTTGTGAGTCTACTTGTGTTCTAAATATGTTAGGCCCTAGTCTGGGGATAGGGCTTTTTGGTACTAATAAGGGATTAAACGAGAAATAAATTAAATTGAATGATTAATTGATTTTTAAAACACCAGAGTCTACTAAACAAAGCTTGAGACTTGTTTGAGAATTATATGTGTGAATTAAAAGGGCATTTCATGGTTTTGAACACAAAATGAGCGATCTCTTCTAGATATTCAAATTACTTGTTTTGGGTATTGCTTGGTCTTCAACCCAGAGTTGGGTCTTAATATGTTGATATTTAAATTACATTTGCTTGAATGTCAATAAAAGTGATTCATTACTCTTCCTTGGAAGTTAAGTTTGTACTTTTTCAACCATTGATATTTAAATTAAATGTATTAAGGAATTTAACTCAATGCATTAATATACAAGCTACAAGAAAGTCAAGGTTGAGTTAGTAATAATATTCATTAAATTATTTTCATCGGATTCCATTGTTATTGTGTTATTATAAGTTGTAAATAAAGCTAATTTGTCAAAAATACATTGGAGTGAATTAAATATTTTAATTTGAGTGCATTAAACTAAAATGCAATCATTTGTATGAACCAAACTACACTATACATGCAAGTGCAATAATTGATATTCGAAATATACATATAAATGTGAGTCCAAATGTAAGGTTCACTGCACCCGTGATATCACCGACGAATTTGTACTAACAAATATATAAATAAATGTGAGTTTGGTGTATGTAAAGGCTCTATTTTCAAGAACCCTAACAATGAGTGGTTGAGATTTGAGGGTACCCTATCTATGACCCTAACATGTCCCTTTCCCACGGACAATACATACATAATTGAGGTCTCCTTATAAACAAACTTGGTCTGGTTTGTGTTCCTCTTTTTGCCACATCACCATTCATCAAAATCTTGATGAATAAAGCAACAAAGAAACGTGACAAAATTAGTCAAATCAAAATAAACGAGTGTACCTTATGCTTTATCCATTTAGCCTCAATAGTTGATGTTTTTATTTATGTTGATTTCATATACAAAGAGTAAGTATAGTTGTAAATTATAATTGAAAATATCAAATATAATAATCTATTCTTGAATTCTAATGAATTCGCTCATATGTTTATTTTTATATATGATTACATTGTAATAAAATAAAATCAGCAAGAACAACAGTGATGTTTGGCATTGATACATTTGCGGTTGAGGTCGAATAAATGGCATATATTCACACACTCGGCATCTCAACACCCATCTAAGGACATCCTGCGGTGTGTATTCATCATCATATTTGTCACCCATTCCTGAATATTTTAATTTACACAATCTTATATGAATCACATACTCAAACTGTTAAATAATCATATATCCATGACAAAAAATATAGTAATTACCATTTGAGAATATAAGGAAGAGCATGAAGAAGAGAGGAAGAGCTGAACTCAACTGTTCATGATCATCTATTCTCTTTAATGTGTTAATTGATGAGAGCTTACTCAGATTTTGGCTGAGCTAGCTATACTTGTCTTTATATGTAAGTAGGATTGTTTTGAAGCTTATATATAAGAAGGATTGATATATAACAGTTAATTGTTTATTAAAGTTTAATTTCAAAAATAAACTTAACAATCTATACAATAAAGTCAATTTAGACTGATAGCAGTTTTTCTTTAAAGGAGATTGGTAGCAGTTAATTGTCTATGAAATTTAATTTAAAAAGTAAACTTAATCATCTATATACAATGTGTCAATTTATCTAACTTAATTTGCGCACAATAGTGGTATTTCAAATAACACCTTTTTTTTAGTTGATTCTACTAAATAACACCTATCTAGTGCTTGAATGATAAATTATATTTTGTTATAGATTTGATCAACGCGTAGTGATGAATGATTAATGTCCGCAACTGTAACGTTGATGAAACGTTTTGATGATTAATTACTCTTTCATTTTTATGAGTTGGATTCATTTGTGTACTTATAATATGGAACCGTGACAAAGAAAGTATTGTTTGTTACCATTATTCAAATTGGAAAATAAGCCCTACATGTATAAATATAACAAGCACAAATTAATCACACATTAAAAGAATCGAAAATACAAAAATGGTGTATATAAATGAAAATGTCAAATTCAACTCACAAGTTTGCGCTTTTAATTGTGGATGTATGTAAAGGGAAGAGTCAAACTCAAGTAATAAGTTTGAGTATGGAGCCAGACCCGATATATACAACTCAATTTTACATGGCAAGAGAGTAAAAATAATATGTTGAACAATTTTTCCCAACAAAAGTACTGACAATTTGAAATATGAATATAATTTGCTGATAAGAAAATTGTACTAACTTGAAAGTCATTATCGACAATCAATTGTCCCTTAAGGTTAACACAATAACAACTCAATGACACGCACATTGTCAAAGTAGAGCCTGAAACTTGCAAAAGTCTAAATGCATGAATCGAGAAAAAAGAAGAAGATAGTTTTCGATACTAACTCAACTAAAGACGCACTAATGTATTCTTTTCATGAATAGTTTTTATCAATCAATAATACATGAGTTTATAATGAATAATAAACTAGTACTATTCAGTTGTTTCATGAATAGTTTTTATCAATCAATAATACATGAGTTTATAATGAATAATAAACTAGTATTATTCACTTGTTTTATTTGTATAATCAAACACAGATGTATTATTATTTTTCTTCCATCATCCTCCAACATGTAGATATATCAATTTTCACTGTAATATCGAAATGCAAATAACTATGTTTCTTTGATCAATCGAAATTTGTGCAACAACAATCATTATTGACAATACAAAAGCCCGCAGAATGAATAGGAGGAATTTCTGCACAAATATAATTGCAAGTTATTTCGTCGCAGTTCGACACTTGCAATATTTGTTCACATCTTATTTCGTCTCCTAACAACCCATGACGATGAACTATATGATCTCCCAACACCTCTTTACTACCTATTTTCAAAACAACGATAACATATCATATTGACATTAAATAAAACATGTTCATATACAAATCTTATTAGTCAATTTATATTTTATCTAGTCTTGACACAATTGAAAGTTATTTGATCCAAAATATTTTTCGTATTCGAAACACAATTAACAACTTTAAGAAGTTAACATAAATGTTTAATGAAAACTAATAATAATTTATAACTTTATTGTTTAAACTCTTGTGTACATTATTGAGCAACAAAGACATATCAACTTATATGAGAGCAACAACAAGAGTCAGAGGTTTGGCAGTAGCCGCTGATACCATAATTTTCTTGGCAATGAGATTCACAGTCGAATATATTGCAACCTAGCGTTGCCTTCCGATCAAGGCATGGAACAAAATAACTCCTTGCTTCGCCTTCTTTTCCTCCTATTTTATTATTTTCAACTTATTATTATCAAATACATAAACCTAACTGTTGAATTCATAAAATAAATAATTGAGATTAAAACATGTCATTTACAAAATAAATTTATATGAATAAGTTCATCAAGATCACATATTTTTACCCATGTTTAATCTCAGACATACCTAAGATTACTTCTTAGTTTACCAACAAAAATTGAACTCAAATAATAATATACATGTAGTTTTTGCATTAAATAAAGAATTGTTAGTAATTATTTACCGGCAGAGATGAAAATTAGGAAGACAAGGAGGACTCGTAAGGCTGAAATGAACTTCACCATTTTGCTGACGATATATTATCTGTACGTACGTAGTGTATGAATATAATTGTTGGAATATTTGAGTCTTAGGAAATTATATGTTTTTATGTAGATTGTGGGTCGTGTAATAAATATATGTGTATATATTGATGCCTTTGGTGAGCTGAGAAAATGAGTAGCATGAAAATTTTGCCTCCTAAAAAAATTGATTTACGGTTTGGTTGGTTTAAACACACGATTAAAGTGGTGCGTGATTCAATTAATTACTTTTTTTTCATGTGTTTGATTCATGTTCCTTGTATAGGACGAAACACTCTAAGCCCTTATTTTATTAGGATCCTCTCCAAACCCCTAAACTTTTTTTTATGGTTGATTTATTCAGTCAGTCTAATTCACTCTGATCGTGTCGTAGTGTTAGAAAATTTTGTGAATTTTATAAACTCACGAGTTTCACATCTAAGACCAGCAATGAGGATATGATTCAAAAATTTCAACAGACAGAAAATAAAACACTCTCTTCAAAATGTTTATTAAGTTTCTTGTTTTTATTTCATTTTTTTCTTTCAATTTCATCGTACTATTTTGAGAATTTTTCCCTTTCTCAAAAATCGATTCTTCTTTTTCATTAATATAACTATTTTAATAGCTGATAACAAAAACAAAATGTAAAACATATTGGATAAATACACAAAATCTATAATACTTCACTACTTTTGTGATATAAAAAAGAATTATTGTTAATCAAGAATGCCTTGATCTAGTGCACAACCAAGCTTAGTTGAAGCACTCTCACTCGTGATAAAGTTAATGACAATTGCAATTTGAACAAACTAAACACATTTTACATACAAGTCATATAATTATTTTTGTATCTTTTCAGTTTATCAGAAGTATATTTTGTATAACTTATATACAAACTAGCGGCTTCGTCCTTGACTAGTTTTATACGATGGGAGATGGACTAAGAATTTACGAAACGAAATCATTATGGTGGTGTAC
The DNA here is from genome assembly GCA_036897365.1 of Geranium brycei. Classification (NCBI taxonomy): domain Eukaryota; kingdom Viridiplantae; phylum Streptophyta; class Magnoliopsida; order Geraniales; family Geraniaceae; genus Geranium; species Geranium brycei. Next base: position 711 of record JAYMTP010005972.1, on the reverse strand, counting down.
TAAGCTATCATAAATGATGCAGCTAGGCGGTGCTCAAATGCACCAGTTCATGCGCCTCCGTAATATTTCACTACTTAATTCTATCATAAATGATACCATTTTTGTCACACGTGGGGTGGGTTAGTCAAAGTCGAGTTTAGGCAAAGCCAAAATCACAATGTTAATACATTAATTAATCATCCATTTTTGTACAAGTATTCTAACCATATCAAATATTCTACCTAAAAGTTATTAATTGTAAAACATCCTTACAATTTTGTAAATATAATATATTACGATGGTAATTAGGCATACGTACTTTCATTAATACAAAATCATTAAATGAGTTGAGCTTTGAACAAATTGTTTGAATTTAATTCAATAACTAAATATTTTGATCAATTATTTAAAGTTAACGCGAAAGCATACTTATTTAAGTATTTAGGGAAAATATTACTTACCTCCCTCGTAGTAAACGCGATTTTCACTTACCTCTATCGTTTCACTAATGCGTTCTTACAGGTCCCCGAAGTTTACCAATTTCTCACATAAGCCAAACGGTGTTAGTTTTTGATAAAAATGACGAAAATGCCCTTGTATTAAAAAATTAAAAAAACATTTTTGAAAATATTTTCTTAAAACATATTTTTTTATAAAATAAATAATAAAAACTTATTATAATATTCTTTTTAAAGAAAAAAATATTAAAAATGAAAAACGGTTTTTATGTTT
>JAYMTP010005971.1:0-12651 GCA_036897365.1 Geranium brycei | reverse complement strand
TGTAATATGATCTGTAGGTTTTTTATTTATTTATCATTTATTATTATTATTATTATTATTATTAAATGCATCAGGTATTAACTGGTTAGGATATAAGTCTGTCCGTACTCGACTCATACCCTATAAAATATTCGTAAGAATATTTGTATCCACTATCCAATCCGTTTGCTCTTGGATATACTTGTTTTGATCGAATCGACATCCGAATATCCGTCAGGTTCAGATTCTTTTGATATCCCTATTATACAATATTCTATTGTTCATATTTATTTATTTTTAGATGAAATATGTTATCTTCGAGTTTTAAGTGAATCTCATTATTAAATGATATGATAAAATAGAATTAAAAAATCTTAAATATGGTTCTCGCAGGGGAACCGCAATCGTTTAAGCCTCACACTATTAGTGGAGAGGTCTGAGTTTCGAACCCTATTATGCACAGGGTGGGAAAGGGTTAAAGAGTAAATTTAGGGATGTAATTGTAGTTCAAAAAGAAATCTTAAATATGATAAATGATAAATTCTATGCCTAGTTAAATGGTGTGACTAATAATATTTTTATTATAAAAATATATAATAGTAGAAATATACGATGAATTATAACTTCAAATAGATGACATCTACCCACACTACCCTAGTCGACTTAGTTGCTAGATTATTCATGTGTTTAATATTGAGTTCTCACGTAAAAAGAGAAGAAAGAGTAATTGTTACTTAGCTTGCTACAGTACAAAAGAAGAAAGAGAGACATTTGTAATTTGGTGGTGACACTTGTTATTTTAGTGGGTCCACAACCTACTTTTTTTTTAATATTTTAAATAATAACAGATTTTGTTAAATAATTTAATAAATACCATTTGTTTTGAAAATAATCTAATTTTTTGCCTTCCATAATTGTATAATCATCGTAATGTAGTTTATGTTTTATATACATGTGCTCCAAAAGACTGAGTTAGAGCCTTTTATATAAAATCTTACTTAGGCCCATGTGAAGTTTCAAATTTTAAAAATATTTAACCCAGCCTAACCAAGTATCCTATAGAGTAGAACCGTTAAAAAATGACCGAACCAACTAAACTGAACCGTAAATAACTCTAATTCAAAATCTAATGCATGATTGTAGAACAAGACCGTCAATTAGTCCCTTCATTCAAACCGGTTCAATCATAATCTATTTGATCTGATCTAAATTGTGGGTTGTGAATAAGTTCATGGATTCAAAATATAAAAAAAAAAACTAAATTGTTTGACTTTCAAGAGAAAACTAGAGTTAGACCGATTTAATATTTTTAAGTGACTTTAAGTTACATTTGGTAATCGGAAGCTCAACCTACCTAAAAGCACAAGCTAATAAGTGGAGAGGCCCCACCTATTATTTAACCTAGTTGACGGATTCACATCTTTCACATCTTTCAGGTGTGGTATTTTAACACCCTCTCTCATGTGCAAGTCGGGTTGAAAGACACATGTAAGCAACGAGTGGGGGTGCAGGGACGACGTTTAAGGTCAAAACGAATGACATTAAAGTCCGGTCCAAATCCAACCAGGCTCTGAGGCCATGTTAGAAGTCCAACTCACCTAAAAGCGCAAACTGATAGATGGAGACCCATATTGTTATTTAACCTGGTTAACGGAGTCACATCTTCTAGCGAGAAGGGGACACGTGCCGCGCTTGCACTAAGCTGGCGGGCACGGAATTTTTTATTTTATTTTATTTCAATTTCACGGTTCACTAGTTACACCTCTCTCCCGACAAAGTTTACTTATATGGTATAATATGAAACCCGCCCCTACTAAATGACGTCCCCATATTAATTCTCATGGTTTTTACGTCTCGAGTATTCTCGCTGGAATACTTCTCTATATACATACATATTTTATTCTAGGTCTATGTTCATGTAATTCTATATTTCTCAATATACACAATATTTCATTGGCTCTCCATGATCATTAATTATTGCCATCTTTCTCTACTCTTCAGTACAACTAAAGATAGAAAAAGAAGAAGAAAACCTATCCATATCTATCATCCCATCTGCCCTAAAAAGGAATTCACTTATTTTGAATTGCCTTACCTTGCAGGACACATATTTGAGCTGACCAAACTTTTTAATGCATATTTGTATCTTTCTTACCCTTCTTTTGCAGTTCAGAGGACACCTAGCAACCTTCTCAGAGGATAAAAAAGCTTGCTCTCCCTCCCCTTTATGCACATATATAATCAATCTGATTTTTTTCTCTAAACTAACCATCAAGTTGATAAAGTAGTTTTTGTTCTTCTTCTTTCAAATACATTAGATACAAGAGAAGTACAATAATACTTCAATCTTGTTAAAGTTTTGAATCTTTTCATGCCCTTATCCACTAATCACAAAACCTTTACAACAAGAAGGAGAAGAGAAGAAGTTAACTAATTAAGGACCCACTTCTCTTCACTTATTTTCTGTTTTCTCATATACGCATGTACTTGTGAAATGAAGCTATCAAGCTATGGCCCCAACCATTAGCCTCCATAATTTTGAATCGATAAAGAAAAGAAATAGGGTCACTTGGCACTTACTTTACTTCATATTTTTTTGTTATCATCTGCAACACTACACCTTTCTTCTTCTATGTTGCATTGCTTTTTTTCTCAATAATATTGCTTCATGGGTGGTTCAAAATCAACAATTCCCGGTTATGTGTTACAACCACGGATAAAAATATGTTATACATAATATTTTGATAGGGAAGCTAGCTAGGAAAAACCACTGCTTAGAAGAGAATATAAGAATCATTATCATCGGTAAGATAGTAATGATCAATGGTTATGATAATTACTTAAAATATCATGAAATAAATTAGATTAATTAGTGAAAATGATACAGTTGCCAATTTACGTGTTTCAAAATTAGAATAATTAGTGAAATAAATTAAATTAATTAGTGAAAAATGACTCATTATTAATGCACACACAATTACCACACTGCCCTCATCTTGGTGCAGAATGGGAAATTAAATTCCCAAAATATGAAAATTATGTTAAATTACCACTGAAATTAGTGAATTGATCTGATCCATACTTGTTACGATCTGACGACTAGTAAGGGTTCTAATTTTTGTGTGTAAGGTGTGGGTTCTCACTTGATTACGCCCCTGTTTTGATAAATATATTATACATTTACGACATTCCCTTTTAAGTAAATTAAGTAATTTACAATAACATTTACCCCGACTGAGTCTGGCCTGATAGTCCAGCTACTCACTCCCTGACATGAGATCAGGGGCTCAAGACTTTTGTAAATAATTAAATCTCATAACTTGATCTAGTCATTAGTTATCAAGACTGAAGAAAAAAACTCAAATGCTTTCGATATTTGTATTAGTGCCGAGAGCACGAATTTATAGAACATTACATGAGTTTAATATGGGAAGCAAATATTCCTTACTTAATAGGATTGTATGCAAAAGGTAATAAAATATATAATGAATAAGTAAGAAATCAATTTTGATTTCTTGCTTGATTCACTAAAATCTCAACACTCTCCCTCAAGTTGGAGGGTGAAAATGTCCAACTTGTGAAGGAGAACATAAAAGCGTAAATATCTCTGATACCACAATCTCTCAAGTTTGTAGATATATTCGTCAAAGACTTCCCAACTATTCTCTTTGAAGACTTTTGCTCCAGTCAGAGCATCCAGACTCCTACTGCTTCGGCTGCGGGGACGTGTTAGAATATGCACAAACCCATGTGTTTATGGCATGCTTAGTAAACTATGACGGCTAGGGTTTCATATGTATTAGTCTAGGGTTTCATATGTTATCTCTATAAATAGAGAGGTATGCTATGTATTTTCATCATCAAATATTCAATTAATATAAACACTTTCAAAGACAATTATCTAGAGCAAACTCGTTACAACTTAAAAGTCGTTGCTTAATTAACATGATTAAATTGTGAAAATTTGTCTAGTAAGTACCTTTTATATTAAATATGTTGGGTGATACAAATGCAAATGCGGCTTATCATTATTATATATTTTTTATAATTCACGTCTTTTCTTTCAAATTTCAAAGTATGTTTTGTCAACTCTTATTTGATTACACAAAAATTCAATCTACATACAAATTCATTCGAGCAAAATAGCCCGAACTTATTACAGAGTTTATATCTTAATTTAAATATCTTGAATACAAGTTCTGTAATAAAGAATTTGGATGAGCGACGCGTGTGAATTTTTGGAATCTGAAACGTCAAATCGCACAGAAAAGGAGAAGAAAGAAGCACCACAAAAATTCTATATAACCACTCTTACTATAAAAAGTGATTGGTTGATTCATGATTGAGTTCATATTATTGGTGTTGGTGGTGGCTGTGGGTCCAAGATTAATATTTTGACGCCTGTCACGAACCACGTGGCATTTCTTAGGGAGTAAGGATTCAGATTTGTTGCCCAGCTGGACGTCCACGTCATCCAATTGGCCCCCACATTCCACATACATGTCATTTTGGTCCATAATGATTGTAATGACTCATTTTCAATGTTGTTCGTTTTTATGAATAATCACTTGATATAAATTGTAAGTGATATAATTATGTTTTTAAAATGACTAGTATTTTTAATATCGAAATTTAAAATTTTTTTATAACACAATTTGAGTAATATTTTTATAAATACGTAGATAATAAAATATCAATTGTTCGTAGAGAAAAAAATACATTTAAGATGTAAAATTGTGTTATATATATCAGGTGAAACTTCACAATTAAAAGTTCAACTTTATTAATTGGGTTTATTCTTTTTATGTGAGATTCACTTAATTTTTCACTCTCATCTTCATATGCAAGTTATTTTTATTTATCATTCACGCTCGTGTACACACGAGTCATTTAGTTCAACGTAAGACAAATCCTCCATGAAATATTGATTTTATGGAAGAGATTAGTGATGTAGATAGATGATTATAAAATAAATAAAGTGACTTTCGATTATGCATAATAGATTCACCAAATAAACCTTCATATGAGTCATTTCCTTTATTTGATTTTATGGGACCCATACCATTTCTTCCTCCAAATAAACAATACTCCTCTTGATCCCATGCCTTTACCTAATCTTATCATCAATCCCCTCGACTTACAAGATATATTTGAATCTAATCACAATTTAAGTTTAAGATTGCATTATATATGGTTTTTTCTATAGTTTGTATCTTTTGTTTTGTTAGATTTATAACGTTGGTGGCGCAGTTCTTTGTCTTTGCACTTTAAAAAATGTGTTCAAAAGTCTTAATAAGTGTTAAATCTAATTCGTCTAAAAATATCTTATACTAGAATAAAAATACACATTAAATATAAAATTTTGCATGTAAATTATAAGAGCGTAATTCAAAATATGATGATATAAAATAATATAAATCAAAATGTATCAAATTTTGATATAATATTAAAATTAGACCTATTTAAATCTCATACCCATAAATAATCTAAATTTGCTAGTTAAGCTAATGTGTGTTTTTGACACTTTCTTTTTGGGTGAAATTCTCAAAATGCTATTTAAAATTCGACTGTTGGGATTGTGTAAAAACATTGAATTAAGGAAAGAAGAAGAAAAAAATGTACTTACCGCGTGTCTGACTGGTTCTGTTTGGGCACAGGTACGAAAATAGAATAATTACCATTTCTCTTTGTGGGGCCCAACTTCGCTGATCCGTATCGTACAGTTAGTTCAGTTCCTCACGTGAACTCTCCTCCTATTTTCCAACCACATCCTCCTAGTGTTTGTATTTTGGATTTCCTGTCTTAATAAAACTTCATGGGTTTCATCACATTGCACGAGTTCGTCTCTGCACACTTTGTTGCTACGTCCCTTTACTTGTCTTTATTTATTTCATTTCATGAATTCCTCATGCATGCACACACCCATTTTTTAACATAAAATTTGTTGTCATTAGCCTTATTTTGTTGTTTGGGCCAAGACTTATTTTATCTACAAGTAATTAAGTATTTGATTTTGTGAGGTTAATTTGAATCAATTGATGATAAGAGTTTATATTTGTGCAGGTTCACGAGCACAATGAATTAGCTTCAACCAGTTTTGCTTTATATATTTTATTTATGACTCCCATTCCCAACCAAATTGGAACTAAAGTTAACGAGGAAAGTTCCCGAATCATGTGGTAGTTTTTGTAATATTAATTTAACATTCACGTGCTACTCGCTTCACATAGTTAATTTGTACAAAGGAGATCATTAATTGACTTTTTAAATTAAAAAGACAATTAGTTTGGTAAACTCACAGGGTAAGAATTGGCAATGTTTTTGTATTTTGTTTTCTTTCTTGTTTAAATAAGGTTCAAGAAATTACAAAACAGTATAGTTAAGTGGAGGACAAATCAAATACGAATTGAAATATAAATATAAATTGTCAGAACTGGTAAAACTTAAGTGTGCATTGGTAGAAGCAGATATACCCAGTAAAGTGTAAATGTGAATTGATAGAAACAAATAGATCAGGTAGAACCACGGGTATGATTGTGGTAGAGCTTTGCTGCCACGTGTCATGCACTGGGACAAATCTCGTCAGATCTTGAGTCATCCAACGGATGGTAGAAGTTCATTCTTGTGACCATGTTTGTATTGGAATGCATCCATACATAATTGTATGTTCATTTTTTAAGAAATAGGTGGTGAGGTATATATATGTTAATTTATTGGCCACATACATGTATATTGATGCACTCCAGTGAGAACTAAAAGATGTGTGAGAACCGCGAGAACAAATGTGGGGCGCCATGTGGCATAGGGGACCGGTTCCATTCCATAAACCAGAGGGAAAAATTTTACCCAATGGAAAAAGTGGTGTAATGAGAGATTAAAAAAAAAAAATTGCACTTGCCACATGTAGCGCTCCCATGAGTTTATTTACTGGCTGCAACATATTATCACCCTAGTAAACAAGATTTGATATCATTTTCATAAAATAATATTTTTAAAAATGGTGTGCAATTGTACAAATAAAGCTATGACCCCCACCATCTCCAATAAGCAAACATAATAAAATGCTGCAAAACTTTTGAGTGCCCACAATATAGGGTACTTGGATCTCTCCTCCATTATATGTTGGCTAAATTAATTTTCAATATCAAATAAACAAAAAAAAAAATAGGCAAAAAATCTATATAAGGACACCAAATATGCGCACTATGTTCTTCAGTCTCAACTCTCAAATCAATACAACAAAAGGCGCTCTCTACCAAAACCCTCCGTATTCTCAGACTCAGTCCTCTCTACCTCAAAATATTCTTTCCCGGAAAATCTCCACTTTCCCGGGAAAATCCTCACTATATATGTTCTCAATCAGACGAAGGAAGCAGGTTTCGATGGAGAAGGCTAAGGCCATGGAGAGGTTCAACAACAGGACCATGAAAAACTTCATGCTCCTGTTCGAGCTCTGCCTTGGCCTGGTCATGGCTTCGTGGGTCCTCACGTGCGTGTTCAAGTGGGTCCCCCTCGCCGTCAGGCTCTCCGCCGACCACCTCGGAGGCAGCCTCTGCGCCTTCCTCTTCTGCAACGCCGTCATCGTCCTCGTGCTCTTCCTCTCCTCCCTCAACCACCCCGACTCCGCCTCGTCCCGCCCCGACATCCTTGACGAGTACGTCGCCGCCAGCAGGGTCCGCCGGAGCCCCCCGCCGCCGGCAGGCGAACACGCCGTCGTCGAGGATCGAGTCCTCGCTGGCCCGGTTTCTCCGATCGTTGAAGGGTCGGAGAAAACAGAGCATGCTCTGCCTCCGGAAACAGAGAAAACAGAGGACTCTGTTTTGGCTCCGGCGGTGAAAAGGGTCTACGAGAGGACCCAATCGGATAATTCCGGGGCGGAGAGGAAGAGGGAGAGGCAGCTCCGGCGGTCGGAGACGGGGCCGAGGAGGAAGGAGGCGGTGGAGGAGCTGAGCAACGAGGAGTTCAGGCTCAAGATTGAGTCCTTCATAGCTGCTCAGAAATGCAACCTCATGAAGGAGCACAAGTGTACGGGCATAGTCCTCCACGGTTGAAGGGTACTGTAAAAGTGTTCTCAATCTCTCAGGATTTGCGTGTACAGTGAAACAAATAATAATTATGATGAGAATATTTAGTTTAAGCTTGTGTAGAGATTAATTAGTGGGAGTGATGTAAATTTCTTGTGAGGGAAGGAAGAGAAGTGGAGGTGACATAATTGGAGAATTGGATTCTAATATCTTTTAATTTGTGAGTGTTTCTTGACTTTTTGTTGTTGGAGACATTTATCTTTTACTTGTGTGAAAGTGATGCCACTTTGGTTCCTTCTTACAGTGAAGAATATAGGTGAACACATGGTCTATATGCTTCTATAGTGTCTTTTATTCTTACATTATGTTCCCTTCCATGTGTTCAAATCAGAAGCTCCAGCTATGTTGCGATCTTGTTACATTACTTCGACTTAGAAATCATGTACAAATCTAGGTTTGTAGTGCACATGTGCAAAAATGACACTTTGCTGTAAATAAAGACAATATATTTGAGATATTTAGTAACGGTTGTGTCAGTGGTTCAATCTGAAATTAAATTTTGATCGTCTAATTTATTTAACATCTTTATTTAAGTTGGTGAATAGATTCTGATTTTTCAAACATAGTATTTTAATACTCACACGTTAAGACGTCCCAAAATCACAAATTTTGTTCCAAACTATTCATATGTTTAAAATTTAAAATACTATAAATCTGATCAATTTGTAAATTCACACGAAATGCATCCCTTAGTTATTATACATTTAAACATCATACCACAATTTTTTTCACAATAAACAACTGAAATTGATGACCATTGCACATTCAGATTTTGGGGGATATATGTTTATTTAATGTAGACAATAACAAATAGTAGTGATGAAGCTCTTTAATTTACTAGGAGATTCCACCACACCAATTGCGACCACTGTTTTGTTTCATCTATCGCTTCTCATATTTTACTTCATTATTATTTTGTTGCATAATTGCATCTTTGTCAAACTTTAATCCCACATTCCCAATCTTCCTACCCCTCTTCCTTTTTCACTTTAAACCTAACTTCTTCATTTTAATTTTATGTTTACTTTTATAATGCCGGCTTGATTAATTAATTAATTAGCCCGCACATTGAGGTAACTCTTGTCTAGCTTTATATATTCTATTTAATTAATAGTAAAAATAACCAATCAAGACAGTGACACTGTGTATGATTGAAATATAAATAATTATATGTGAAATACTTAATAACTTTTGGTTATATCAACTTTTAAAAAAATCATTTTGATATTTAAATTGGGGTTTTATGTTTAAATTCTAGTCAAAATGATTGAACTCAAAATTAAATTAAAATAAATAAGTTTATTTTATATGAGTAAGAAAAATAAAAAAAACTCGGATCATAATTTTATTTTATACGAGTACAAACGAAAGTAAATTAAGTACAAGTAATATTGTAGAATGAAGACATGTTGAGTCACTTTTATTCAACTTTAAGCACGCTATATTAATTAATCAATCAATCATTTATTAGTGCAATCAGAAACTTCACCCCAAATTCACATTTTCTTGTTTATTATACGTGTCTTTTTATTTGCTTACATTCATATTTTAGGGGCATAATTAATTAGTGTACCATATAAAGGACAAGCCTTTCTAGGGATCCACAGAGTAAAGAGTTGTGTTTATTGGTGGTTATGGAAAAGAGAATTGTCTATTTTATTTTGTTATTTTACTTTGTATTGATGGTGGCATCTGTGTAATGAAGCACCTTGCTCTTATGCTCCTCTTCTTCAATTTCTCCCGTACAAGGATCAAATTAAGGAGCTTCACCATCACATTTGTGTTGGAGTATGTGTTTCTCATCTGGAAGAAAGAAAGTTATGTTATAAAATTTCTAATTAATAATTAAGATAACAAAAGTGTTATAAAAATGGTATAAAAGCCAAATATAGGAGAGAAAAGAAAAAAACATGAGTACGGAACCAAAAAAAAAACTCATTTTTAACAATGTGCATATCAAAATAAATATCCAATTTTAAAACTATTTTCTTTAATTATTGAATAACAAAATAGTTAATGAAAAAAAATAGAGAGGTGTTGGGGAGAACCGGGTCTTACCAAGGAAGCACACAACAAGGAAAACCTTCATACATATTAAAGCACATCTCTAACCCAAACAAATAGTCTATCAAGTCTTCAATCTGATGTGTATACAAACTTTTCTTATACTCCGTACTCTTCTCATGTCTTACAATGTGGGACCTGGACGCACATTTGGAATTCCTAACGATCTCCCCCTCCACATTGAGCCCCATCAAATTGTTCACGCTCATGAGCCCATATCATCTTGCACTCTCACTTGCTGGCAATCATGGCTTGATCAATCATGGTTCCGGATCCTAATGGCTCACCTAGCTTGATCCACTGGGATGCCAACCCGATGAGATATGTGCAAACGTGCCTCTAATATCACTTGTTAGGGAGAACCGGGCCTTGCCAAGAAGGAGCACAAAAAAAAAATCTCTCATACACTTTAAAGCCCACATTTGACCTAAATGACTAGTCTTTTGGGTCAAGACGATGCTCTAAAATTTATATAGGCTTTCCCATGGGGTGCTCCTCCTTGGTAAATGCCAAAATTTTTTCATAACAATTGATATCAGAGACTAGGTTTAAGGAACTCACTCATGGTAAGTAGGCCAGACTATTCTTTTAGGGACAATAACACTTCAAAACCATGATTGCAGTCATGGAGGTGTGCCTAGATAGGATGATGGGCCTGTGAGAGAATGAGTCGAACTGGTAAAGCCGGTTTGAGCTTAGGGGGAGACAACCGAATGTGCTTATGGGGCTCAACGTGGAAAGGAAAATTGTTAATATTCGACATGTGAGTTCAAGTTCCACATCAGAAGAATACGGGTATAAGAAGAGTTTATGTTGGGAAAAATCTGAGCATTTATCAAGAAGGAGCATCCCGTAAAAAAGCACCCCATTTTTGTGATGTACAAGGAGCACCCCCTACTCCAAAGAGATCTTAAAATGATTGAACTTGGTGATATGTTAATGATAAATCATTTTTGTAAAAAATTGATTGGTATATAAAAACTCTTAAAAAGTTCACATTTTGTAACATAGTATACGTAAAATTACAAATATAAAATTTAGTCCCACAAAATAATTAAGATGTCATGTAATAACTAATTGACATGTCACTTATTGAAACAATTTAATTTTGGATGAACATCAATTAAATTGTGATACAATTGATTTGAATGATGAAAACAATTATTAGTTTTGTATCAATGAATGAATACAAGCCCATTGTCCATCCTCTTAAAGAAGCCTAAATGGATAAGACACACAAGAAGCATGAGAAAAAAAAAGTGAAGGGAAACAAAAGGAAAAAAGGAGAAATCAAATAGCAGAACCAATTGCTGATAAAGGGTCCAATGACCAAATTATTAATGATACAATACTGGGTTTAATCCATATTATGTGATTGAATTAGGTGTTGTTGGGGAACATACCTATAATAGCAATATCCGTAGATAGAGAAGAGAACATGTCAGTGTATAAGAACTCAGATAAAAAAAACTGGAAAGTGGACAGGTTGTGCCAGCCAGAGAGTGTTTTGAAAATGTCTCATGATTGGGCCTGGTCTGTCTGAATCTGGACTGGAGTTTCCACATTCGGACACAAATCTGGTATTGCTTGTCCTATGCAACAATAGACAGATAGATGTATGAGGATAGGATTGGTTGTTGCTGTCAGTGTGGAACGTGGTCGTCTCCTTGCCCTTATATTTTATGCCACGTTTTGGTTTTGGTCTTTGAAATTGCTTAAGACACAGCATGAACATAGATGGGGACATTATTGTCATGTGTATATATTCCGTGGCCTGAAAAATGTCACTTTTGAATGATTCACTGGTTAAAGCATTAAGTTACATATATAGATAGAGGAAAAAAAATTATACACGTCCTCAATTTCATTCCACGTTTTGCTACTGCTACCGCTCAAGAGAAAGGTTGCTAATACTCATACAGGGAAATGTTTCAAGGGCAATTCTGTCATTTTTTAATGTAAGGTTAAGTGAGACGTTAGTAATCTTAAGGGGGCAGACAATTAGCCTTTTAAATTTGAAGAAAGCAAGTGAAACTTTAAGAAACCTAAGAGTATTTATGTGAAATTTACCTTATTTCTTATTAACTACTACACATGTGTCATAACGTTAAGGAGGGGAAGTTGCTCTTACTGCCCCCTCTCCTTCTGTCACTGGGTACGGGGATCGAGCAATTCCCAACCCCGATACAATACTCTAAACAATATGTACATTATGCGATACGATATTGATCAAACAAAAACCACACTAAGAAAAGACATGTATAATCATCAATCTTATCTTAAACTTTTTTTAACAACTATTTTAAAATAGTTTATTTTTATTTTTCCTAATGTTTTGGGTAAGGATGGCAATGGGGCGGATTTGGCAATCCCGTCCCCGTCCCCATTAAAAACGGAACGGGAATTCCCCGTTTTTCATTTCCAACTCAAAATAATGTTAAAATATATTTATTTATTTAATAAAACTTGTATTAAAACTATTATTTTAATAAAAAAAATATTTTTAAATATTATTTTTTTCATT
>JAYMTP010005970.1:0-12652 GCA_036897365.1 Geranium brycei | reverse complement strand
TGAGTCGTTCCTCTCCGATTCCGGCTCGGAGCAGTCGGCGCTCGGCGACTCTCCGGCGAGAGGCGAGCGGCGGTGCCGCGGCTGGCCGGAGGAGCCGTGGCTCCTTCCGCCGCCCCATTTCAAGAACGACGGGAGCGTGAAGTTGTGGAGCGGCTGCGACTTCACCGGCGCTGCGGCCATTGCTGAACCTCCTCTTCTCGAGCACAATTTTGCGATTGCTCCAGATACACTCACACCACGATCGCCTCCAAGGTCCTGGAGAGAGAGAGAGAGGATCAGATTAGGGTTTTAGAGAGAGAAAAACCCTAGATTACAGAGCCACACGGAGAAGACGAAGAAGAGCCATTAGCGAGGAGGTGGTTTGTTGAAGGAGAGGTGTCTCTGTGACAGAGAAATAGAGGTTTTTATTTTCGCATAGCTATTACGATGCTACCTGATTTCTCGGTTTTGCCCCTGGGGTTCTACTTTATTCACGCTTCGGTCCTTCCCTGTTACGTGCTTCCTTCTGTTGTACGTATGGGACCATACTGCCCCTCCAAAACCGTCGAAGAGCGTTGCCGGTCTCAGGGTACAACACCTATTGGAATTGTGTGATACCCGCCGTTGGATTTGGTCGGCCAGTGTCGACCCCGCTTTGATGATGAAGATGAACGGCCAGATCATCGATTCCATGATGTCGAAGGCCCTAAATTCTCTCTTATTAGTACTGAAATTAATTATTGGAATGAGTTTGATGTGTCGAAATAAATAAGCATTTGACGAATTTTAAAAAGGTATGTTCAAGATTTGTAGAAGCAAATGTGACTTGAATTATAGATTTCTTAATTAAATAATTTGAAGTTTCTCTTTTTTTGTTGAGTGTTAATATGGGTAAAGTTGCTATTGACCTTACATATTTTTTTCTTCCCTAAAGCTTCGTTGTTGTTGCTTGCACTAATTGGCTTTGGATTGTGCCATTGTCCATATTCTATTTTAAGATAATAGGTTTCTCTTGTATTATGTTATGTGTTAATTCATTCTCACATTTGACTATTTAACTTCTGTTTATATTTGTAAAAGGATTTTTTTGTTCTTTTAATATTTTTCATAATCACTTATAATTTTTTTATTCTCATATGTCACATCATTAAAAAAACAAGATGAACATATTTGTGCGTTCATATTGCATTACAGTATAAAAAACAAAAACCATGCAAGCTATAAATATGTTGAATTTGGTATATAGCAGTCACATTTTAATCAAAATAAAATTTTGTTTATATATTTGAGTTTTATAGTAAATTCGTATACACTGGTGGAAACAATCTTAAGACAATATCTCTTAATTAATCTGTGTGGTTTAACCTCTTGTATATAGGCAACTCTCCAAGAGATGTTGTTTTAACTTCGGTCACTGGAATGCCAAAAGTTCTTGAGGTTCTAAAGTTGATTACCCCTGCGAAAAAACATGAGAAGTTCAAGGTGTGGACTTCAAGACATATCAACCCAATATGTACTTTTATCTAACTACATTAATTTGGTACAGTAAGTTATTTATTATTTTTTAATTTAATCATTTCTTATTATATCTTTTGTAGAACATTTCTTTATTGTAGTAACACATCAATATAAGATATCTTTTATTTTTCTTGTTGATCAAGATTTTTGAGTGAAAAAATATTCTTTGTATAATATAATTAAATTATATTTTGACATTTCACATCACTTCCAAGGTGCACATGAGACAACTTTTTGGGGAGAGGTCAAGGTGGATGCAGGGGGCTTTGCTGGGTGGCAGTACATTTGATTATATTATATTCATTTACAACAATAATATATTCTCTATTTTACGATTTATTGATCTTGTGTACTCTTTCTTTTTTGGTTTTCATTCATGGTACTTTCTTATGAGTATTTAAAATATTTTTCTTGCTTAATAAAAGAGTGAGTGCATTGTGTAGGTGTTCACGTAGCGTCCCCACATGTATATTGTTTATCTTGTTATTTTATTTGAAAACTTTATATTTCAATAAATTGTACTAATTAAATATTAACATTAGATTGTTATTATTATTTTTATATAAATTAGACCCAAATTTATTTAGTTCGATGTATAAATCAAGAAAATAAATCATCAATTTCCATCATGAATCAAACCAAAAACACCACAGTGAAAAACTACTTGTGTTGTCACGTAATATTTTCGAGTATAATTCTAATAATTAAAGAATCAAAAGATAAAGTTCATCAAATTAATTATAACCGATTGTGAAACCGTGCCCACGCAAATATTATCACTCAATAGACACATTGAAACGAACTATGTACAAAATTGTATGCTTTTCATTACCAACTCACGTGTATTCGAACAAATGATTATGATTGTTAATTGCTATACACATTTTTGGCGTTATTCAACATGTATCCACTTGGACCAGCAATTATTGACATAAACAAATTGGGCCCATCTCAGTCTTCTGGGCTTGATCCAGGCCCGAAAATTGAGACCCTGAAACGGGCCGGGTCTGGTTCGTCCACCCAAACCCGAGACGCAATCATTTGTAGGCGAGAGTGACTCAGACCGGTCTCTCTCCTTCTTCTCCACCAAAAAAGCTCGCTGGAGCGTCAATGGGTTAAACCCTAGAGCAGTGCAGAACCCTAAAATTTACCGAACAACGCGAAAACGTTCGGTTTTGGAGCTTTCGTAAACCCCAGAGCAGAGCAATTTCTTCAAGTTTTGAAGATGGAGGCGTTGAGATCCAACGGGACGGCGAGCTCGATCGACAGCGGCGCCACCACCGCACGGTCTCTGCAGCCGAACTACAGTAGCCGATCCGTTCAGGTCCGTGGTTCTGTCTTCGCATTTGTTCGTGAATTGTTGATGTGAAGGAAATGAGTCAAGTGTTTATGGTGAATAGAGTTTCTAAAACCCTAGTTGTTGATGCTGGGTTTCAGAATGAGAATTTGTTTGCATTTGAATGGAATTTGGTTGCTGTGTTGATGCGTTGTGCTGATTTGTGTACGATTTTAAGGGTTTTTGGTTTAGTTTTGCTGTTAGAAATGCTCACTAGTGACACTCAGTGTGATGGAATCTAGTTCCTAATTTTCATGGTTGTGCTGTTTGGGCATACATTTCTCTTCGTGTGCGATGAATTCTATTCTAGATTGGTGATTTGAATCATGCTCTAGGTTTGATTTTGTGTTGCAGGTCTAGTTTTTAGTTCTGGCTGAGTTTAGAATCTGGGTTGATTTAATATGACGGGAAGGGCTGTAATTATACTTTGATGTTGAATGATAGTTGTGTAAAATTAGACGGTGGTTCTAAATTGAATTTCAGGAAGCATTGGAACACTTAGCTACTGTTGAACTGATTGAGTTGTGCAATGAGGCAAAAGTAGAACGATGTCGAGCAACGAGAGACTTGAGAAGCTGTGGGCGCTATGTGGATTATGTGTTGAACTCTTGTGGACATGCCTCGTTATGTGCTGAGTGTACTCAACGGTGCGATATTTGCCCAATTTGCAGAATCTCAATTTCGAAGAGCGGGAATAAGAATCGGCTTCGCCTTTATTATGAGTGCATAGAGGCTGGCCTTATCTCCAAAAGATGTGATGAGAGGTTTCAAGAGAAAGAAGACGGGGAAGCACAACAGACTGTTGATGTTCAGCGTCTTTATTCTTTGTTTGATGTTGCCATGGAGAATAACTTGGTTTCATTGATCTGCCACTGTATCCTTTTGGCATCTCTGTTTTCTTCTCCGTCAAAATTATTAGCATATCAATTGTTTTATTTGTTAATATAGCATGTCAAATATCACGGGCACAAACCTTTTTGGCATAGGAAATGGCCTAGAAAGTAATGTTAAATTTGATTCAGATTATTAGAGCAAGAGGTATAACATGAAAAGTAGACCACTCGATGATTTCTATGCTGATTTGTCATGTACCATTATTATATGTTGAAAATCTACTTTTTGTTGAAGCTCTGTTTTACCTTAACACATATTTAACAGATGTTACAGATGTTTGTATGGATGAATTGGCTGTGTCTAGTGACCCTGTCATTGCTTTCTTGCTGGATGAAGTAGTCGTCAAGGACTGGTGCAAGCGGACTTTCAGGAACATCTTAACAGAACTTAAAGATATCTGTATCCTTAGATCTCTGGAAATATTATGACGCTCAGTGCATATTCTTCTTGTTTATGCCTAACTATAATTTAAATTATTCAAGAAGAGTATATTTCTTAGCACATTACTCTAGATATCCTTGAAATAATAGAGATGAAGTCTAGATTGGGTCTTCTTTTAAAGTTTTCAGTGCACCTGGCTGGTATATCCAATGTGCTTGAAGTTTTGGAGTCATCATTCAAGGGGTCTCTCTCCGCACAACTTCATGACTTGCACCACCTTCAAGAGAGCATATTAAAGACCAAGCAGGTTTAATTCCGCTACTTGGCATTGGCACAGGGTATTTCTACTTTTTAGATATATCCAAGTACTTCTCTATGTTTTGTCTCACTATTGTGTTTTGCTTTCCAGCATTTGGATATCATGGTTTGGTGTATAGGGCATGCGTTTTTGGAGAATGTTCAATCTCGTTTTGGCACTTTGATATCGTGGCATTCTTCTGTCCGCGAAAGGAAAGCTGCTGCAATTAACCGTGCATGGCCTGATCCTGTAAAACTCTCTGGAGAGTACAGTGGACAGAATGGGTCCCTGTTCATTGAAGATGCATTGATGAATCTTGGAATTGAGCTTGAGTATACACAGGAAATGGGAGAGGAATTTGAAATTGCATTATTGCAGAAGGATAAATCACCATTCTTCAGGTCCAAGATAGAGGGGGTTGGAGGATGTTATCCATTTGAAGATCTTCGAGCCGCTGTTGACATACTCTTCTTGCACGGAAGTTCAGATTTGGTACTTGCAAAGCAGGCTACTGTATCCTTCTTAATTCATACTTGCATCTTTGATATTGATTTTTTCCTTCTGTTGATTGGACATATTTTGAGTTATATTTATGAATTTTTTGAAGTTATTTTATATTTTTGGTTACCTTAATCCATGCACAGTTTCTGTATTATCTATTTGATCGCTATTGGACATTGCCCGATAACAAATGGCGGCATCTAATCGACAACTTCGCTGCTACTTTTGGTATTACCCGCCATTCCCTATTGGAGTCCTTTACCTTTTATCTGTTGGATGATCATACAGATGAAGCCCTGCAGGTACCTACAACCTTTTATTTCTAAATTTTCTCTTACATGTACTAATTTAGTTTTAGTTTCTGTATTTCACATTTCAAGGCATCTATTATAATTTAACAAGATATATAATAGATATAAGTCTGGTAATTGAGTCATATTAGCACACTCAGATGTTCTTTTTCAGGTCAGTATTGTTTAATCAATGGTCATGTCATAAGCATATCTGGATGTGAAAATTATGTAGATCTACTTGCATCTTTGGAGAATGTGTACTTTGTGTGTCTAGCATTGAATATATAACAGCTTAATAATGGGGCAGCATTACAATCAACAAGGTTTTTTTTCATTGTTAGGATTCCTATTCTTTGTTTATCCTTCTATATCTAGAATTGAAATAAGAGACATAATTGACTGCTTTGATCTCGGTAGCTACGCCACCTACAGAATTTAAAGAACCTAAGGAAGCGTGCGCCATCACATTCTATAATTTTGTTTTGGAGATCAGTAATTTTATATTACCTTGCAAGTTAGTGCGATTTGTGTTCTCATAACAGTTTTATATTCTGCATTGGAACATTTATTTGCTTAGGAAGCTTGTCACCTTCTTCCAGAGATCTCAAGTCCAACAACTCATCCTAAGATAGCACAAGTCCTTTTTGAAAGGAACAATCCCGACACTGCTCTAATGGTTTTGCGTTGGTCTGGACGTGATGGGTTATCACAGTTGATTTCGCTTAACGAGGCTGTTACTGCAGTTCGCATAAGGGTCGAATGCGGACTTCTGACTGAAGCATTTACTTGTCAAAGAAGGCTCTGCACCAAACTCAGAGAAAATAAATCAAAGTTTGAGTTATCTGATGAGTTAATAGGAAACCATCAGTCCTGGTTGGAATGGACAGAGACACTAGTAACTGAGATTTGCTTTCTTTGTATCCGGAGGAACCTGGTTGATCGAATGATAGAATTACCATGGAATTCTGAAGAGGAAAAATATCTTCACAAGTGTCTATTTGATTGTGCCGTCGATGATCCTACAATGACTGCTGGAAGTCTTCTTGTCATATTCTATTTACAGGTAACTTGAAAATCTTTAAAGCTATACCAAATCAAGAGCTGAATTGAATATTCCTATTAATTGGTGATAATCTAACAAAAACTTCGTGTCAATGATAGTGATCATGGATCTTATCATTTTAAGGAAGCATCATCAGTATGAATGTGTGCATGTGACATTTTGTCCTGCCCAAGATTTGTATTGAAGTGAGTTGAAATTGCCTCTTAAAGTTGACAGTAGATGTGCAATGAAATGTACACTTAAAAATGTTTCTAACATTGAATATATTACACATATTCATTGGTTCATTGGATTATAAAAGTAGTCAGGGCCAACTTTTCTTGAATAAAATTATTGTCTCATTCTAATCTGCTGCATTAGGTTTTCTTACATTGTTTGGAGTACTCTTTTTTATTATTTTATGTTTATGCTTCCATTGTATATGCCTTTATTTTGCCGGGTGCATATACACTAATATATGGGGAACTAATTTCACAGTTTGTTTGCTCTAATTATTATATTGAATTATGAAGACATTGGGGCAGGTATTGTTGACAAATACGAATGATAATTGAGGAAATACTTTTGGAAATACATTTTGCTTAGCATACACCAAAGTTGTGCTGATTGCCTAGTAACTAACAAACTTGTCATTCATTGCTATTTCAGCGCTATCGATATGCTGAGGCATACCAGGTGAATCTTAAACTTCAGAGTGCAGAGCAGGACTTCTTTTCGAAGAACTCTGCTACTGAAGAAGTTTTGTCAAGAATAGAGAAAGCAAGTCACTGGAGGGCAGGATTGGTCGTAAGTGTTCTAACTTGATAGATTTTGTGAGACACTTATGTCCATAATGAAACACATGATTATGGTGATTGAGAGCTTCAATGATTTTAGTTTTGTTTGTACTGCAACAAGCTACTCTTGTTAATGTCATAAGAGCACAATATAGTTCTGAATTGGTGGAACTTGTTAAACAGGACAAAAGTTTAGAGTTGATGCCAGAAGTCGAGCGGCAGCTAATAAGGGCAGGAAAATTGCCTGATAATGCTAAGGATCGTGAAGAAGTCGAAGTGCCTGCAACTTCTGCTCATCTGGAGCTGGTGGGATTGAGATCAACCAGCAGTTTATTGATTCCTTCAATGGATTCTCCTCTTCTTCAGCGGCCCAACAACACAAGTGTCGTGAAATCATCGACGTTTGAAACTCCAACAAGACTAGGCGGGCATGTCCGCAATCCTCGCTCTGAACTTGCCAACCATGGTTCATCATTTCTACGTGAAAGATTATTCGCCAGTGCAGAAAGAGGACTAAAGGCTAAGGCTGACACTAGCAAGAATTTCATGTTTGAGAAGTTTTCAACCCCTGAAATTCATCTAACTAGTCCACCAAATGGCACACCTTCCAAAGAGAATGGGTTTGTTAATCCATTTGCAAATCCCATGAACATGCCCAATAGCACTCATGGCCTCTTTAAAGATTCTGCCAAAGATTTATCCGCTAACAGGTCTGCTAAAAGGGGTCTTCAGTCCTCTAGAGATGAGAGAGCTTGGAATATGGGTCCCACAGATGATTCCATGGAAGTATCTTTCAAGTAAGAATTAATTTATCTCTCATACCCATTTCATATTCTTAGTTTATTTTATTCAGATTTACATTTATGCCATTTCTGAATTCCAGCTATGAAGAGGGCAGTTTGGCTGCTGAGGACATGAAAGTGGATGGAGCAGCGTCAAGATGGAGGTCTGATGAAACCAGTGACGATGAAGAGCATAGCCCCGATATGGATTTTGGAGTGGCTTCACGAACAACTCCGATGAGGGGAATCAGAAAGAGCAGGTTTGCTAGAAGATGAGAATTCTGGTAACTGGAGTCTGTCTCTATACGTTAATACTAATCTCGAGACAGCTCTAATAGCGTCGAATACAGTTAAAATGCCTGCTGAGCTGGAAATTTTTTTGATGTCTGTTTTTTTCGATGGTCAAACATTTTTGCACCCTCCGAATGGTGTAATTTAATTTTTACAAATTTTCTGAAAATTTGGGAGACAGACATGTATTTGTTGATGCAGATACAAGGAGTAGGTGTAGTTATTAGCAGTTTTGGAGTTTGTATTTGTGCCTCTGATTTGGTGCTTTGCTTTGATATCTCCAACTATATGAACAGTGTTGAAAACAGGTTGTGTGTACATTGTTTCAATCACAGAGCCAGAACTATACTTAGTATCTTAGAAATGAGCCAAGTGCAAGTCTATAATGATGCTTCTTTTTGGTTACTTCACATTCATTTTGCTTTATTGAAACTGGAGGGTCTTTTGAATTCAATCAATTTATTTATTAAAATTCTGTCTTTAGGAATGCCAAATAAATATCATTAGAAAATTTCTTGTGGTTATTTAATCGATTTGAAGACTAGAGTCACTCTTGACCCAACCGTTAAGTTTTTTCTGAATTATTGTTAGTTTCAAGTCTGATTGTAAATGAACTTAGCTTTTATTAAGTTATATCGCTTTGTTAAATATTTGGTTTGACGCTCTTTGTAATTGAGCTCTAAGTCGAATTCAATTAAATAGTAAAAAATAAACGGATTAAATTGAACTAAACCAAATTTAAGTTGATTATTTTTTTCAAGACGAACTCGAGTTTAAGTATATAAATTTAAACTTACTGGTTGAACCTTCACAAAATTAGGTTTCATTTAAGTCATTTACATCTCAAACATCAAGCCAAAATCTCTACACGTTAATATTCTTGTTAAATTTTACTTTTGGGTCAATTAACGCGCACATACATTTATACAGTTATTTTATTTTGTAGCTCAGTTTCCGAGGACAACAATTTATTCAATAAAATTGTAGCATGAGTCTTCACCAGCAACTTTTTCTCTACAAATCTGGAAATTAAACAGTAATCACCAAAACAAAATATTATAATTAATTAATTTTATGTGCATAAAAAAAGTGTGCTAATCTACGTCTAAGTCACGAACCTCTTTTTTGTTCATCGATCTCAAGAAACTTGTTGACCCATTCTAAACCATACGATCCTTCAGCGGAGAAATTGAAGAACTCGTTGACATCGAATTGCCCCTCGTTGACCTTAACTCCCTCGTCCTCGACAATGTCCCAACTCTTGGGAGGATCTGTCTCTTGCTTTTGTCTCGAAGTTTCTAGCCTTTTTTCTCTTATTTTCTTGCTCAAATGAGAATTCCAGTGATTCTTTATTTCGTTGTCTGTTCTTCCTGGAAGCCTCCCAGCAATCAACGACCACCTATGATGTCAAATCCCGAGTAAAATTCAATTCACTTAATGACTCGATCGAGTTGACTAATGACGTGACTACATTCGTTAGGTTAGTTCGACTTCTTTGGTCAAACATTGTCTGATAAGAAGTCTAATGTTCAAATCGTAGTGCGTTATGCCCGAGACGGGAGTAATGACAAATTATGAATTGCTTATAATAAAAAGTGACGACGGAATTTCACCCACTAGAATAGCTTGGCTGGTCTAAAAGGGTATCCTTTTTAGGATCAAGAATCGGGCCGAACCGTACCTAAAAAATTGAGAGTCATGGATAACTGTTCAGTTTCACTTATATATTTTTGTGAGTGTTTTAAAAATCTTCGACTTGTCCAATTAATCCTCAATTAATCTCCAATTACTCTCCAATTAGTACTCTATAATTCTCGATTAATCCTTCAATCTGATTTATTTTCTTATTAGTCTCCAAAAGGCCCTCTCTATTCAATTGACGCCTAACATTTTTTAGAACACTAATTTTAGTGAACATGTCAATCACGAGTTAGATATGATTCTCAGAAGTAAAAATATGTGGTTAATCGAGAAGAATCATACTGAAATAATCTATAACTATAGACTATAACTTAGTATTGCATGCAAATCCTAATGTTTTTTTATTTCATGTTGTTCAATTTATACCACAAACGGACCTGAACTGAGAATTAAATCAAAATAAATAAATTACATAATTAGTCCAAAAATAAAGTCTAAATGACTAATTAATTTGAACCCACAACTCGAGACTAAAATAAAGGCTCATCACATACGTCAGACCAACTATATGACGGTCATAACCGACCCCAATTTCTCTAATCGGTCCCAAATATATTATGGATGATAATAACAACTACCTATTGCCAAGAAGCTTGTGAAGCCTAATAATCAAGTCCTCCTCCTCATCTGAAATATTGCCTCTCTTGATGTTTGGTCTCAAATAGTTCAACCACCTCAATCTACAACTCTTCCCACACCTCTTAACACCTTCAAACACAAAACCATAATCAACTCCAACAACCCATTACAGAAACATGAACAAACAACAATGCAGGACCAATTGGGTTCGGAGAAATTAAGGTAAAAGTAGAAGAAAAAAAACACACAAGCAAACCTGATCTGGCAGCAATGGTCTCCCACCTCTTAGCACCATGTACTTCAATGTACTCGGCCAGGTTTTGGTCTTCCTCGGAAGTCCAAGCTCCTCTGTTCATGGTCTTGTTGTTCCTAGGTGCCATAGAAATAGAGTACAGATGATTGGAGTAGGATTTTCTGAATTGTGGCTGATAAGAGAAAATGGGTTTTGGTGGGTTTAGTGAAAGGAGGGTTTTTTTTTAAAAAAAAAAAAAGTTCTCAAAGTATTGTGTAAATGTGAAGGTGGTGATGGAGGAAAGAGACAGAATTTAAAGGTTGATTGTGTGAGGGTCCAAATATCTCTAGCTACCCTTCTCAATCTTCTGTTGTGGATCAGCCATTTGTCAAATCTTCTCCAACTACCGGTTCTGTTGTTGTGTATAGAAAAGAGGGAAATTATGTTTGTATGGGATTTAATTTATTATTATTTTTTATCAGAAAAAAACCTTGTTCTAGACGAGATTCGAGTAACTGTTTAGTGTGAGCTCCTTACCATTTGATGGGGTTGCATGTGAGTTTTATTCATATTTTAGATGTTTTGTTTGCTCTCGGAGTTGTCTATTTATCTATCTTAGTGTCCCCATATGTTCTTACGGGTGTATTAGTGCTCAGTGTGTAGGAAAATAGGAAAAATTGGGTCATCGGGAAAGTAAAGGAGAGCGCACAACACCTAAGAGGATGTCACGGCCTAGAATGTCATAGCCGTGACATCACATGAGAGAAGCCGTGACAACCAATGAGCCCCTAGGCACAAACCCGAGAGAAGTCGGGCACTCCAATAATTGGTAAGCCAAGACTATGATCAGCTCTTTTCATGGTGAGGCTCGAATAGGATGTAAAAGACCCTTGTGGGATTGAGTAGACTTGTAAGAAGTTTGGGCTTATAGAGCCAATTCGATATGATGAGACTCAATGTGGATGGAGAGATTGTTGAGTCCACGTGTAATTTCAAAGTCCCACATCAGAAAAGTACTGGGTATAAAGAATATTTATTTACACATTGGACTCTAGACCCAATAGACTAGTTTTTATGCTCAAGTTAGAGTCTAAAGTGTATATGAGTGTATAGACTAGTCCTTGGGTGTTCCTCCTATGTGAAGCCTGATTATTCCCAAAAACCATATGGGTGATAGTTCTAAACTTTGTGAACTTAGAGTTATCGAATTATGAAATTGAGCATCAATGCATATCTTAATTGAATTTATGTTTTTACTAGATTATGCAATATTGACGAATGTTGTGTGGTTGTTTGAGTCACAGTGCCATGTTCGAGAAGGCTTATCTTTTTGGAACTTCATCAGGTTATTGTCGCTTTCTTTTAAGGTTCAGGACATGTTCTAGTTCGAGAGGATTAATAGGCATCCTGAGTCTAAGTCGGCTCGAATATCGAAAAGTGGAGTCGGTATCTAAGCAAGCATAAGATATTGGCTAATTACATGATATTTTAGTTTTATATTCGTTGATTTTGATTTTTACAAGTGACCTAACACATGTGGTTGTCTCATTCTTGGTTAATTAAGGAGCCTCGATAGTTTGCATAATTTAGTATTCTCATTTCACATTCACATTCTCAAACTCATACAATCTATATCATTACACATTCTACTTTGCACAAATAGCATAAATTAATTAGAATTAAACTTATTTGGTCCTCGTGGATTCGATCTGTTCTTACTAGTATTGTATATAACAGTCGCATGCATTTGTACATTATCGGGTACCTGTGAACGAATGTCTACATGCCCAACAATATTGTATATAAATGTATTTTATCCCCAACTTATATTTACTCATACTATTCACATATACCAATTATTCATATCCATTGTTTTGCGTGTATAATTTATCGTCATGTGAATTTTCAAAATCTGGCATATACGTGAGAAGACATATTCATATTGAAAATTCACAGAAATATCAATTAACTTATATTATTACTGATAAAAAATAGAAAATTGCAAAAAATCTCCTTATAATTATGTTT
>JAYMTP010005969.1:0-12652 GCA_036897365.1 Geranium brycei | reverse complement strand
GTTTCCATAACGCGACGATCTGAATAAATGCCGAATGTTTCCTTTTTGAGCTCCGTCTTCTGTGTGCAAGATGTTGCGGATATTGTCTTTGACATTTCGTTCGACATCTTTCGTTGCCTAAAAAATGTGCCAACATACTTCGTAATAACACAAACTACTGACAATCCCTCGTAATCATGACCCAAGATAATCTCACAGCCAAAAATCTCTCAAAAATTAAGAGTTTTGGATGACTTGCTGCTCATGAGGCGATTCCAACAAGGGATTTTTTATCAGACAGAGGCGTAGAGATCCTTTTGGCTCAAAGTATGTGCCCCTCTGTGCTAGGGTTTTTGAAATTTCCAACTACATGCTCATTCACTGTGATTGGAATTGGACTACTTGGCGACAAGCCGCTTCCAATGTGCTCTATCCAAATTGGTGATGAGTATCTTCTCAATTTGGTCGTGCTTGAACCCTGACTCGAAAAATCAAAAGCTTTCCTCGCCGCAGGTGGTTATTACCAAGATTCAATCAATGGTAAGTGAACTGCCTTAACGGATTTCTTGCAATGCAAGTTATCAATTTTCATGTTATTTCTATTATTCTTTTGTTTGTTGATGCAATTGGCTGGCTCTTGTTTCCTCTTCAAAATCTTTTTTGATTTCACCAATAAAAAGTTGTATTACTGTTACTATTACCTGCATATGCAAATTACATAGTTGGGAATGAACATTCATACGGTAGTTACTCCAATATATACAAATTGTTAGGTAACGTTTCACCCTCACGTTGGAAGTTGATAGATTTGTTCTCGTACGGGAACACGTTTACAAGGAAATGACTGATAATGTCATTTTTTGTGATGATGAAGAGATCATCATTTTAAGTATTTACGTACTATGAGCAATGCAGATATTAAATGATAAGATGCTTTAATATATTGACATACGATTGCCCGATAAAAAAGATGTGTTGATAATAACTCTGCTTCATTTACTTCTTTTATAATTCTTATGTATATTTAAAAGAGCGAGAGTTCCATTTCCTCAAGTTAGGTAAAATAGCTAATCTAATTTAATTTTTCCTATATATTTAAATCAATTAGAGCTCCAATTATATAAGTTAGGTAAAAAAATATAGTTTGGTCTTTAGTTAATTATTGACAATATCGTATATTAATTCTTGATATATATTTATATCTAAATCAATTTAGTCAATGTTATTTTTTTAATCAATAGTCAATGTTAGTTAGTTAACAATTAATCAACACTATTTTATAAGAAGATATTATACAAAACCAAATTTCTTTATAAAAAATAATCTACCGTCTTTATTACTTATAATGTACAATTATTCTTTTAATATTTGAGATTGAACGCTCGACACCATCACAAACAGTGTGATGTTTAACCGTTTACATTTTACTAGGGACAAAAGAAACAAGTCTCGTTTAATCACACTAATAATAACTAACAATAATCCGTGAGACTAAATTGATTCAAATGATATATTTTAGTTATAAATTATAACATAAAAACTAGCTAATGTTTGAGGGTTTGATATCGTCAATTGACGAGTTATGCAGCGTGGCCAGCGAGGTGGATTTCCGCTGGAGATTGTCCGTTCCTACGGTGGTTAGGCTCTTCTCGTCCAAGGTACGAGGTCTGCGAAGAGGTTTCGGTCGTGGGTTCCTAGAATTTTAGGTGATGTGGTCAGCGAGCGATTTGCATGGTCTGGCGTCGGCGTGGTTTGGCGACAGAGTGGAGTTCGCGGCTTGGGTTTCGCGATAGGGGTCACGGTCGGTGGCCCAGGTTGGCAGCGTCTGGGGTCGGCGGTGGGGTTCAGTCAGAGTTTTGGGGTCGACTAGGGGTAGGTGGTCGGTAGTGGGGGTGGAGTGTGCGATTGTTGGTGTGAGGCCATAAATTTCTTGATGTGGCCGATTTTCACCAGAATTAGGGAGGGGAAGGTAGGGTTCATCCTGGGCGATCCTGGGAAGGCGTTTTGTCGGTGGTCGACAGCCGTGGAGAATCGGGAGAGCAATTTTGGACAGCGGAATCCAATCTCAATCTGGCTAGCATTTTCATCCAGTTCAATTGGTTTTTTTCCCGGTGGTCAATCAATGCTTCATGGGTGGTCACGGGGTTTCTCCCATCATTAAAGGTGGAGGTCGTGGCTCTGCATAATGTTAACTGGTTCGAGTTCATTTGTCCCCGGGGTTAGAGGAACCCGATTTAAAGCGTTCCATAGTCCCACTACGGGGTTTCTCCATCCAGTTGAGGTGGAGGCCGTGGCTCTACATGATACTAAATGAATCAAGTGTTTTGTCTCCAATCTGTGACCTTATTGGTTCAACATTTTATTGCTACTTTGTTTGCTATTGAATCGTGTTTAGATGCGATGTTAGCCAAGTTTGTTGTTAGCTTCCCGGTTTCGGGGATTCAGGTCGGGGTATTGTCCCACCAAATCTTGTTGTTTGTTCTTCTCGGCATTTAACTAACTTTGTTTGCATAATAAAGTTGGATGTTTCTTATAAAAAAACTATATAATATAATATATGGTATGTAGGAGAAGAAAAGCTAATGCTATTAATTATTTATTAATGAGAATGAGAATGATAATATAAAATACATAAAAGAGAAAATGAAATAGTAGATAATATTGAAACATAAGTATATTAAATATAAGGGCACGCTCCAATGCGAATTTCCTTCTGTCTGAACTGTGCGCGAACGCGTGTGAGCCGCTCATCTGCGAGATTAAAACAACGCACGACACGTGGCAGTAGCACACTGTGTACTTAAGTGAGGGGCAGTTCCATATTTTTGCACATGCGTAAACAATAGAATTTTTAGCTTTTTCAGTACAACTTTGTGTTCAAAATTGGGAGTGGAATGTTTACCATTGGTAGTAGAATGTTCAAATTGGCAGTAAAATGTTGAAAATTGGGAGTATAATATTCAACATTCAGAGGAGAATGTTCAGTGTTGGCAGTAGAATGTTCAATTAGGAGTAGAATGGTCAAAATTGGGAGTAGATAGTTAAAACATTCTGGAGTATAATGTTTAGCATTCAGAATAGAACGTTCAGTTTTGGGAGTAGATTGCTTAAATTTGGGAGTAGAATGTTACTGAAATGAAAAGTTGTACTAAAAAAGCTAAAAGTACTACTGTTCATGCGCGTGCAAAAATACGGAATTGCCCCTCACTTAAGTGCGCTCATGCTACATGTCGCGTGCTATTTCAATCTCCTAGATAAGTGGCTCGTTCGCACTGTTCGGATATTCAGATGCGAATGTAATCCAATAAATATACAGCGGTATTTTTTTTATCGGCAAATTGTATCAAGATTCGGGCTCGACTATGCTATGATGAAGCAATACAGCACTAAACTTGTGACTCTTAAGAGTTCTTAAGATTATTGTATCAATAATGGGCTCAAGACACACGCTTACGTAGAGGGGTCCCAATATTGCCACTTGACTTCCACTGGGAAACAGAAGCTCAACAAAAATTAAAAATAAAGGTGAGATACTGTAGAGTGTCTCAAACTCAAGACCTTTTGACCGTGTTTAGCCAATTGGTGAAGAAAATGTTAATACATATAGCAGTATTTGATCTAGTAGTATCAATACGAGGGCCCATCTTCACGTGACTAGCATTAGGCATAAGAATCTCACGAAACAAAAAAATTGGCGGTTAATTAAAGTATAATGGCAAAAAATCAAATCTGTGTACTATTTCATTAATTAATTTAATGGAGGCAATTGATCATTGATGTAAATGGATTTGTTTATTTCTGCATGCGGCGAAGGCTCTATAAATGGTGTTGCCTACGTACACAATTAATCACTCATATATCCAGAATTGGTAGGTTTAGAGTTGGCTCATCATTGTTGAAGCAATAATTAACAATGTTGCACTACTCTTCCTCCAAAATGTTCTTACCAACATCAATTGTACCAACAAACCCAATTGTTGTTGGTCTCACAATCCGTTGCCAGAACCCTGGATTCAGGCCTCCGTCTTCGACTGTTTCCAGGTTGCCCCATAAGGTTAAAGCACCGGTCAAAGCTTCTCTGTCTCAAAATGTAATGACCACCACAGACTCGACTTCCATGTCCCCTCTCACTGGCCACGATCAGATCGGAATCGTCAGCTTCCTCCTCCGCAAGAACTATTTTGTCACTGGCGCCACCGGCCTTTTAGCTAAAAGTACTTTTCAATTTTATTAATATTGTTATACTACTATGTTTTATCGCGTAACAAAAATAATGTCACTTTCTATAAAGTAAACATTTTTAGAGATATGTACACTGATTTGACATGTGCATTTGCAGTACTAGTGGAGAAGATGCTACGAACTGTACCGGATGTGGGGAAGATTTATCTGTTAATTAAGGCGAAAGATAAGGAAGCTGCGACAAAAAGACTCAAGACAGAAGTAAATTCCTCTGCAAAAATATGATATAATATTATATATGTTCATGATTTGATAATTTCTTAGTAATTACACAATTTTCTATTCTGCCCAAAAATCTTCCTCATCATTCAATCCCACGACCTCTCATCTGGAAGTGTGTGTGCCTGAAACTGATGGGAGTGTTGACTTGGGGATTTCATGATATGATATTAATTGTTTTTGTGAGTTAAAATGATCAGATCATAGAGTCGGAAGTATTCAAATACCTGAAACAAAAACACGGTAACTCATACGAGGAGTTCATGACGAGGAAACTGATACCGGTAGTGGGAGATGTGAGCAAGCCTGATCTTGGTATGGATGCTGAATCAACTGCTCACTTGGCCAAAGAAATTGATGTTATTGTCAACTCAGCAGGCAGCACTACATTTGATGAAAGGTTCTTCATTTCTTAATTATATATCTCCTCCATGTTAATAGATTTGTCAAATAATTTGGACATTTACCGATTAGCTATAGAATTTAGGTAATCATGTTTTAACAAGATTTACGGCCAATCTGTGTATAGGTATGATGTTGCCCTGAACACCAATACAAGAGGACCTGTCCGCCTTATGAGCTTCGCCAAAAAATGCAAGAGGCTCTGTGTTTTCCTGCACATATCAACAGGTACTGAATCACAGCCCTCTATATTAATTTATAAATTAATTGTCCCTGAAGGGACATTACAGCGGTTTAAGACACATTTTCTTAAGAGAGATTATGGGTTCGAATCTTGTTGTTGGGCTCGTAATAAGGGGAGAAATTATGAATGAATTAATATTAAATCATGAGGATGACGATGGATGCAGCTTTTGTAAACGGGGAAAGAGAAGGGGTGGTTGCAGAGAAGCCATTCTTGATGGGACAAAGTATAGCACAAGAGAAGCTCGGAACCTCCGTCGACCGGTTGGATTTGGATGCGGAATTCAGATTGGCCTCCACCGTACTCAACTCTGTAACCGAAAAGGAAGCAAATCGGACAATGAAAGAGCTCGGTTTTGAAAGGTGATTCTTCATTTTAATTTTTTTAAAATTATCATGTTTCGTAAATATGACTTGTAAATAATGTGGTCATGGCAGGGCAAGAAGGTATGGATGGCAAAATTCGTATGTGTTCTCCAAGGCAATGGGAGAGATGGCAATAGACGAGGCCAGAGGAGATATACCCGTTGTTATCGTCCGTCCGAGTGTTGTGGAAAGCACTTACAGAGAGCCTTTCCCAGGATGGATACAAGGAAACAGGATGCTTGATCCCTTGATCTTATCTTATGGCAAAGGCCAACTTCCTGCTTTCTGTGGAGATCCCAATGCTCGTCTTGACTTGGTTTGTATTTTCTTTTATATTCTACCAAAAATTTTTAAGTGCATGTGTGAGTTTAAAGTTTCACATTGGATGATTAAGGAGTTAAAGAAGAGTTAATATACATATTAGACTATAGAACTAATAGTCTAATCTTTTAGGTCTGGGTCAAATGTAGACTATAATGTGTATATAGACTTCCTTTTATTTTCTTCAACGTGTATATGGACTTTTTAAAGTGATCTTCCAAGATAAGGTCTAGTTTTCCCCAACAGTGGTATCAGAGGCAGGTTTTGTAGACTCTTCTAGTAAAGTGGGTTGGTTACTACTATGGTTGGTAAGACAAAGACCACGGTCGGGCTCTCATGGTAGTGGACCTAGACAGGATAAAAAGGGAGACAACCAACCCGATAATGAG
This sequence comes from Geranium brycei, assembly GCA_036897365.1. Taxonomy (NCBI): domain Eukaryota; kingdom Viridiplantae; phylum Streptophyta; class Magnoliopsida; order Geraniales; family Geraniaceae; genus Geranium; species Geranium brycei. The sequence continues at coordinate 6,491 of JAYMTP010005969.1, read as the reverse complement.
AGAGGAGGTGTTATCCTAGGTGCTCGTGTGAATCTAAAGTTTTATTACATTGAATGATTATAGAGTTAAGTAAAAGTTTATATACATATTAGATTATAGACCCAATAGTCTACTGTTTTATTCAAAGGTGGGCTTTAATATGGCGTTCTTTCTAAGGAAGGCACGGTTCTCCTCAATAATCTTGACTTTAGTTAAAACTAGAAACAACTATTTTTTGTATAGGTACCTGCAGACATGGTTATGAATGCAACAATAGCGGCCATGGCCAAACATGGGATTGCAGCAAAGCCAGAGCTTAATGTGTACCATGTTGGATCATCCGTCGTCAATCCATTCTACGTTCATGATGCTTTCAAGTTATCTCACGACTATTTTGCTTCCTCTCCACTCCTGGACAACAAAGGGGACCAAATTACCATCTCTGATATGAAATTTTACAGCTCAGCGGACAAGTTTGCTTCCTACATTTCCAAGGAAATAGTTGAGCAGAGCAGACTGTCAGGTCTGGATCCAAATGCTCGACGCAAAGTCGAGAAGTTATGGAAGAAAAAAACAGACCTCATCGTTCACATGGCTAAGGTGTACGAGCCATTCTTGTCCTACAAAGGATGGTAAATAAGAGCTATACCTCTATTACATATTATTTTTTTTATTCTTGTTTGACGGCTCATTCAATGAATTGGATTTAATGAATTTGTTGTCAGGTTTGGCAATGAAAACACCCAGAAATTGCTGGAAGAAATGTCAATGGAAGAGTTATGGGACTTCGGCTTCGATGTTCGGACGGTGAACTGGAGGCATTACTTAATGAACATACACATTCCGGGGCTGAAAAGACATGTCTTGATGATGAAGGAAGTATAGCAGCAACCATTATAGTCTATTTTATATATACTTCACTGCGATGAGGACCTTCATCAGCTATTGTTGGCATGCTCAAGTTTTATTGTTGTTCGGTGACCAATATAAACTTAAATTCTATTGCTCTAATAAATGGTTGTGAGCCGCAAGACTGAACTATTTCATATTATGAATCTTTGCAAATTTATCAATGTAAAAGGTACTGGGTATAAACATAAGAAAATTTAACCATTGTTTGAATAATAGAACAATGTTAGTGTGCACCCTTCAATTTATTGCGGTTTCATGCCATGTACATGTTTTTAACTAATAATTTGTAAATCAACCCAAAATAATTGTGAAAATCAATAGTTTAACTAACAAACCCATTATAAGAAGTAGGGAATCTGGTGTTTGACGAGTTACGTATGGTTCTCCTCTCCTTGGAGCGGGCTTAAAGTGCAACAGCCAAAATCACAAATAGTGTATAAAATTTTGCTACTCAAAGTAGAAAAAGAAAACTTAAAATGAAAGAAAGTTCAAAGTAAAACCGAATTCTCTTCTTTATTCCCTTCTTGTATGCATACGTGGAAACAAAACAAGAATTAATAATAATAATAATAATAATCTGGTCGTACTTTTAGTGTAGAATAAGGGAAAATAGGGAAATCATAAGTTTCTTAATTTCTTATACATTAGGTTACCTTTCTTGAATTCTTGTACGATAAAAAAACAATTTCCTAATGCAAACTCATAATATTTTTGAAAGTTTTCGACTTCCCCATATTAAATATGAATTCACGATTTAATAATTTCCCACTTAGAGACTAACCACGAACGAGATCATCTGAAGCTATGCAAGTCTTCAGGTTCTCAGTTATATATAACCACTATGATCAACATTTCTGCAAGATTATTTGATCCATGAATTTTCTTCAATAACAAAGTGACATCACTAAACAACTATGATGTGGTTACATCGAAATAGAATTTATCGAGATATATTCTTGCTACTAAAGTTGATTTCACCCTTATATTTATATATTTGTCCCTGTTTTTTCCTCCTTGCCTTCTCGAGTGTATTTGGTGTTGTTGATGTACATTTAGGTTGCTCGAGACACATATGGAACAAGTCAGGAGCTGATCCAAGTGGAAACTTTTATAGGGTGTCACAGTCGTGGAACTAGGGTTGTTCATCGGGTCGGGTCGAGTAGACCCGGCCGGTTTTGGACCCGACTCGGCCCATGTCGGGTCCAGTGAGTCGGACCCGAGACTCGGCTTGGCTCTTGGGTGGTCGGGTTTGGGTGACTCGGTTTGTCTTGTGAGTTGGGTTCAACCCGACAGACCCAATGGGCCCAAAAATATGAGCCCATTACACTTTTCAAGTAAGGCCCAAATGAAAATTGCCCAATAACTTGACAATAGATTCAAATACAATTCAGTCCAAATTTTCAGTACATAGTACTAGCTCAAACAGCCCCAATTTTCATTACATGATACTTGCTAAGTTGATGTTGATGTAGGAGCTACAAATTTAAAATTGAATTCCCAGAAATGAAATCAAACCCCAATCGAAAACCCTAATTAATAATCCCCAATTCAAAATTCAAAGTAAAACTTTCAATCCCAAATTCAAATTGAAATCGGAACCCTAAATTGAACTCGAACCCTAACCCCCAAATTGAGAAACCTAAACCCTAAATTTAAAAGTCAAATTTAAAATTGAATTCCCATAAATGAAATCAAAACCCAATCGAAAACCCCCACAATTTGTAACCCTAAACCCCTAAATTAAAACTAAAATTAACCCCCAAAATTATAATTCAAATCAACCCTCAAAATTTGTAACTCTAAATCCCAAAACCATAACCCTAACCCCCTAAATTAACCCCCAAAATCGTAACCCGAAACCCCCAAAATTAACACCCAATTCCAAATACCAAACCCATAAACGGAAGATGAAGAGAAGAAACTCAAACCCTAACCCTAACAGAAACACAGGACGCCAGCAAGAAGATCTGTCGGTCGATGGCGAGAAGCTATGTGAGAAGAGAGGACGGAGTTGCGACGCGAGTGATTCTGGAGCTGTTTTGGTTTCAACGGCAAAGACGGCTTCATGAGTTGAGATGAGAGAGAGTTGAGAGACGAGAGAGGAGTCGAAAACGAAGAGCTCTGCTTTAGGATAAGGGTTGAGTAGTTTGAGAATGAGATGTGTGTGGAGGAGGTTGCGACACATCAACAAATATTAACGGCTGAGATGAAGCATTCAAGTGAGATCAATGGTCCAAAATAAGCCACGTTGCTTTGTTAGTTTGTGTGAGTAACTGAGAGTTTATAAACTCTCACACATCCCACATTGGAAAGGGATGAGTTTGTGTGAGTTTATAAACTCTCACAACTCACTCATATGTCAACAGGTTGTGAAGTTGGGCCTGACCATTGTGCTTTGTTGATGATTGTGGATTTCTCAGCTTGGGCTTGATGACTGAAATAATTGGGGCCTTTTTGATATACACTAAGGGTCTCAGGTTGTCGGGTTAAATCAAGACGGGTAAATAGGAATTTCAACAAGAATTTAAGGCAGCACATGTGCTAGACTAGATACCTACTTAACAATGTATAGAGGTATAATTGTTAAGCATGCAATACTAATTGGCATGTGTTTAAAAATACTAAGTCCGCCTCTCGACACTAGAAATAGTGTCGAATGGCTTAATCTTGAGTAGAATCTTACACTCACGGTATCAAATCCGACTCAACACTGCAATGCACCTGACAGTCTCAGGCCAAGGACTTTTTATGGGTGTCGAATTACAAGCCCTAACCTTCAAAGTATCTAGTTCAATCACGATCCCTCACTCTCGGAATTGAATAGCAACTAATGTTAACTACCCTAAATGACTTAAATAGGATAATCATACTAACAACAAGATATAATAAATTAGCACATGCATTCCTAAAAATACCTTAATAAATGATTAAATAAGAGTCACAATGTCTAAAACCCATGATTATGGGTATTTAGCTCATAACCATGGTGATCAAATCTAAAGTCATCAAAAAATTCAAGATTCTAGACAAGAAGAGAAGAGAAAATGGACAAAACCAAGAACTCAAAATGGGTTTAGAGATCCATAAACTCTTCAATCTTGTTCTTCCTTGGAAGTTTAGTCCTTCTTGATGCCCTTCCTTGTAGTGATATTGGAATGTTGGTGAGAATCCTTCTTCTTCTAGATTTTTAGCTCCAAAAACGGTCTTTAATGGAGGTAGAAAGAGATGGGAGGATATGGTGTAAAATGGTGGCTTGTATGTGGGCTCTGATCCCCAAAAAAGTATGTCAAGCTCTTAAATACTAGCTCCAAAATAGTGTGCCACGGTCAGTGGCACCTTTGGTGGCAAGACTATGACCCGATCTTTGCCACGACTTGTGGCACTTTCCTCGCTGACCTTGACCATTTGTCACGGACCTTGCCACGGTTCGTGGCCACCATCGAGGAAACAATATGAAATTTTGCTTCTCCTGTCACGGTACGTGGCCATGATTGTGGCATCATTCTGCCTCTTTTTCTTTTCTTACGATAGACCTTGCCGCGGTCCGTGGCCACGATCTTCGCATCACTGTGCTTCTTTTTTGAGCTTTGCTTCCAATTGATTCTATTTGTCCTAATTATGCTCCAATTTACATGTACCTGCATTACTCACACGAAAACTCAACCAAATCGTAAAATAGCATAAATGTTTTCTCGAAAAGCATAAATGGAGGTAAATAAAGACGAAGAAATGTGGGTCATAAGTGTCGATATGACATTTTGGCGGACCCACATTAGAGGTCGTGTGACGCGGCCAAGACCTCGCTCACCCCAAATTAAGGAAACAATAGAGGATCCCGAACCAACCGTGTTTTTATGATGGTGAGTGCACCAGACAAAATAATAATTGGGAAGACCTTACGGTAATCCCCAAATATCGATCCAACAGAGGAATAGATGGTGTATTTGGTATGCGGACGTTAAGTATGAAAATTGACGTGTTGGGCTGCGAAAAAAATGAAGTTTGAGAAGTTTTGTAAAAATATTAATTATGCTAAGCTATTGACACTACTAAAGAACAACCACTCAAAAACAAACACCGAATATGAGTAACAAGGTACTTAACTCGAAAAGCGTCAAGATTTCAAGCGATTGAGGAAATTGGAAATGTAAGGATTATAATGAATTTGATTGAAAATCATTTTGCTAATTGAGGAAATTATTAATATAATAAATTTAAGTATGGAGAATTATAGTCTATCCCCTAACAATGTGTTATGTCGGCCTCTATAAGAGGAGAAATAATTTAATCTAATCCAAACTATCACAGATGGATTATATCACTCTATTTCACTTAGAGACCAAATCAATTTTCTAACTTTCGATTTGGGAATCGATGGTTATAAATCGTGCTCGTTCTCATGCTAAGGATGTAAGTCTGATCCTTTAATCAAATCGCCTCATCTTCAACCGATAGCAATAGATTAGATTAAGGCCTTAACTCAAATATTTTACATAGAAAGACCATTGGAAAGCAATCGTAAGAATACTATGGTATCTACAATGAACTCGTGATTATGAACTGCACTATATGAGAGAATCTATTGTGCTAAATGGATACTCTGATTCAAGTTGAATATGCGATATGAAGGATCCCAAAGGCACAAGTGGATATGTCTTTACTCTAGTGGGATGAGTTGTGTCATGAAAATTCTCAAGACAAACGATGATAACCAGATCTAACATAGAATATAAGTTTGTAGCTTTGGATAAATTTGGAGAAGAAGCCGAGTGGCTACGTAACTTTCTGAACAATTTCTGAATGGCCAAATCTTGTGCCAACAATATGCGTGAATTGTGATAATCAAACAACTATTAGCATAAGGGTGTGTCTTGAGCCCATTATTGATACAATAATCTTAAGTAATTTTAAGAATCACAATGTGGTGTTATATTGCTTCATCATAGCATAGTCGATGTCAAATCTTGATATACAACTTGTCGATAAAAAATAACTATTAGTAGGGTACAGAGCTTGATGTATAACCGTAAAAATCGACATATGTGATGTTGGCATAATACTGTTAGACAACTGATCTCTACGGATGTTATCTTTGTTCACTTTATAAGGTCAAATGATAGCACTGTGGATCTGCGACCAAAAGGTTAAATAGAGATGAAGTCGATAAACATCGAAAGGAATGAGGCTTAAGCCCAAAATAAGTAAGTTGTTATGTGATGAAAACCCCAACCTAGTTGACTGGAGATACAGAAATCTAGGTTCAGTGGGACAACCTAATTGCATAAACCTTGTGTGGTCACTGTGGAGGTCAACCTCAAGTCCATTTTTATGATGTCAAATAGTGTCATTAGACGGATCAGGTTAAGCTATGATTTTTATTGATTCTTTATGTATCACAAAGTGAGAAAAAGAAATCATCGGTGCGAGAGCTAAGTGAGCTCACTTCAAGGGAGAATAACGAGACTTAGTTCTCTTAACCTCTTGCAGAATCAGAAGATGTTCATAATCAAAATGAACATAACAGTTAGATACAAAAGCTGTGTTTATTGATATCTGTGGGGGGGGGGGGGGGGGGGGGTTGGTTAGGGGGGGCGGAGGGG
>JAYMTP010005968.1:0-12654 GCA_036897365.1 Geranium brycei | reverse complement strand
CCTCGACCACCGCCTCGACCCAGACTGCAAGCGCTTCCTCCTCGAGCCCAGAAACCTCCGTTCCCTCCAGACCCTCGTCCTCTCCCACATCATCCCCAATCGCATCGAGTCGTCGGATTGGCCCGGTTCTCGATCCGGGTCGACCCAGATCCGGACCCTCGGCGACCACCATGTTCATTTCTCCACCAGCAAGCTCTCCGGCGAAAGGGTCGTCGCCGACGGCGGCGGAGGTGGAGGTGGTGGTGGCTCCGCCGTGATCGTTCGATTAGATGATATAGTTCGTCCGGACGGCGTGATCCACGGGATCGAGCGGCTCCTGATCCCCAGATCCGTCCAGGTGGATTTCAACAACCGCCGTAGCCTCCGGTCCATCTCCGCCGTGAAACCGGAGGGAGCGCCAGAAATCGACCCCAGAACGAACCGGCTGAAGAAACCGGCCCCTCCGACCAAACCCGGTTCGCCCCCGGCCCTCCCGGTCTACTCCGCCATGGCGCCGGGTCCTTCCCTCGCTCCGGCGCCGGCGCCGGGTCCCGGCGGGCCGCGCCACCACTTCGACGGCCACACGCAGGTCAAGGACTTCATACAGACGCTGCTGCACTACGGCGGCTACAACGAAATGGCGGATATTCTGGTGAACCTGACGTCTCTGGCCACGGAGATGGGTCGTTTGGTGTCGGAGGGTTATGTGCTGACGGTGCTGGCGCCGAACGACGAGGCCATGGCCAAGCTCGGCGCGGACCGGCTGGGGGGGGGGGGGGGCGGGGGGGGGGGCGGGGGGGGGGGGGGGGGGCACCCGCCACCCTTTGGCCCGGGTATTCAAAAAAAATCGTATAAATTTTTTTCCGAAAATTGGATATGCACCATCTTAAATTCTGATATGTATACAAAAACTGTGTAACTAAATAATAAAAGTTGTTTGGTTTAGTGGTAAGTGTGTAATACTTCATTCAAGAGGTCTTAGGTTCAAACCTTGGTATTGACAAACATTTTAATAGTTTTGTGCTTTCATTCGGGTTAATTACAAGTTAGTACACTTAGTTGAAGGTCATTTACAAGTGACTATACCGACTTTAAAATCTTTCATTTTCACTCACCTAGTTACATTTTTTTTACAATTTTCCTTAACTCTGTTAAATTTTGGATGGAAAATTTTTTCAAAGTATGAAATGTCTAAAATACCTTTGTCTGTTCATCAAATTTTTAAAATATGTCATCCATTTGAATCTCTATAGTTGTCTCTCTCTCTAGCTCTTTAATTCTCTCTATCTATCAATTTTTTTTTGAAAGATCCTCAATTTCTTATTTCATCACATTTTAATTTGTTTTTTTTTGGGTTTAACTAGTTTCATAATTGAATTTTGGGTTAGTTGGGTTTGTTTCAAAATCCATGATGCTCTTCACATAAATCTAACAATAACCCAACCTTTAGCTCCAAAATCTGTTTCTGTATTTTCAATAACCTAAAATTGAAGGAGTCAACTGGGCTAATTTAAACTCAAAATCAATAACATATTCAATAGCCTCATCTCACTGTGTGGTTCAACCACCAAGTCCAAAGTTGCAATAATTTGGTGAAAAATCATCCTCCTGATTTGGGGCTGCTGATTTGGGGCTTCCCTTAAAAGATTTATGTCCTTCCACCTCCTTCCTCTTCCGCGATGACGTCAACGCCCTCGTCGGTGTCGACAACGGCGGCGGAGGAGGCGAATCCGGCGCCGTTTCCAGCACCGGAGTTGAAACCACAGCTCGGAATTTGTAGCGAGCCTCCACCTCCGTCCAAATCAGCCCACCGTTCCTCCCAACCTTCGCGACGACCAAACCACCGTTCCTCCAAGCCCAGCTCCAATCTGCCTCCATTTCAGATCCCGAAAACCAAATCGACGGAGGTAACTCTCTTAGGAATCCAACAGACGGAGGTAAATCGTCGATTTCACGCCTCCTTGGAGCAAATCCAAGCCAGATCGACAGTACGCGACGGAGCTCGGAGACATCGGATCGATGGAGCTCCGTTGTTGCTGATTTGGGCGTACCTCGAGCCAACGACGGCGGATCTAAGAGCAGGACCAGAGCTCGCCGGAGGAACCAGGTCAGAGCGTTGTCGGAGTGGCATGGTTGGTCTAAGTCGTGCTGGCGGAGAAAATGCGTTTGAGAGAATATGTCCTATTGAATGGGTTGCTCCACTGCTAACCTTGTTTCAAGTATTGGAGGTGTTCTCCGTGTAAGGCTTCCATTTGTGGGTTGAGTCCAAAATGTGAATGAGGGCATTTTTGCCATTTTGGAAAAAAATAACAGCAGCCTCTGTTAAAATGGACAGAAAATGAGTAAATTGTAAAAATATGTAACTAGGTGTGTGAAAATGAAAGTTTTTAAAATAGGTAGTCATTTGTATATGACCTCCAACTAGATATACTAACTTGTAATTAACCCTAATTATTTTTATACTAATTATTGTATTAGTTAAATTGTTTTTTCATTTCTCATTTAACTTTTTACTTTTTCAACTACATTTTATTAATTAAATTATTTATTATTTATTGAAATTTTGTGAATTTTTCAAGCAAATAAATGCAGAGATTAAGTCCAATGGTGGGTCGTTTGATTAACAAATCAAACTCGAGCATAAACTATTAGAGTTTGTAAGGCTCGCGAACCGACTTACTTTGTATTTATATATACATGAAAGTTAAATTGAAACTCAACTAAAAAATAAATAATCAAGCTCAAATTGATTTTTTCATGCATTTACTAATTATTTTACTAATAAAATTATTATTTTAATTAATTAAAATTTTGCCCCCCTTACAAAATTTTATGAATCCTCCACTGACTATAGTGACGATGCACAGGGTCTTCCGTCACTACTAACGGCCATGTTGAGGTAATCAGTGGCGACATTTTTCACCTAGTGGATTTGGGCAATAATACCCCGTTATGTTCTCAATAAATCATAGGGATAATTTTATCAAATAAAAACATATTAAAAACAAGTTTTATATTTATTTCGAAGCAGTATTTAGGAATTATAATTTTTGTTCTCGATCAGGACTAGTGTAGTGTAGACAAGTTCTTTATTTGGGTTAAGGCCAAGGGTGGGCGTAGCGTAGGGACGAAGATTGGGACCGTGGCGAAGAAAACACGTGCACTCATTGCATGTTTATATTATGTTTGTTTTTTGCACTAGTGCACAGACTTAATATATAACTATCAGACTGTATAGTAAATTCCGTTGTAGTCTAGTTGGTTAGTATGCTCCGCTCTCATCTGAGAGACCCGGGTTCAAGTCCCTTAGTTTAGTTTAGATTTCAGTGTGTTTAGCAAGTTTGAAACTTCCATTTTACGTAACTCTAAAGTAAGGTGGTTTCGCCTCTAACTGAATCGAACCTTAAATTGTAAATTGCTGGCTCGGTTCAAATGATGCCATAAAGTCAAACTCGAGAAAAAAATGATGCAATTCGAATTTTGTCCGTGCTATATAAATATTTGCAATTTTATTGATTAGTATATTAAATAATATAAAATTTAATAATTGCAAGTTAATTGAACCAGTTAAAATTATTCTTAAGCTCTGCTCGTTTATATATAGCCTCAATCCTAGTCAACTTGTCTTTAGTCAATAATCAATTATGACCCATGATCTAAAATATAAACTCATGTTTTAATATATTAAAATCACCATGTTTTAAACATATCAACCATTATTACATGGTTTTAGCCATAACTCATAATCATGGTAGTCATGCCAATTATACAAAAAAAGTCAGAAAAAAGTGCGAAGAAGAACAACAAAAGCCTAAACTTAACAGTGGGTGAAAGATGATGATCTCGACTTCTCCGTTTTGATCCAGGAGTCCCTTTAGTGATTATGTGATCTTCTCATGTTCGTGTACGCGTGAGATTTATTTCTGATTTATGCTCGTGTACACATGAGTCTTATACTTCAATAAGATTGGTGCATGTCATACATATGTGACAACTCTTTTACCCGTGGTTCACCCATTTTTAATGTGGGTGAATTTTGTTCGGTCTACATATATATCAACACCCAATGAGTTGCTCGAAATCAGATTGCGGCCAATGCGTGACAACGAGTAGGCTAAGTCGTTAGGCATTTTTGAACACCTCCAATCACCGACTTGGTTTATTTGAATCTTAACTCTAACAAATAGTTGAACATAACATATTCATTTGAGAGTGGTATATATTCATTTGTTTCAAATTTTATTACAATAATTTTTTTGTGAGTAATAAATTAAATAATAATATAGTTATTGTAAAATTAATCAACCTAGCTCATGGTTATTACATGGGTCAATATAGTGTCAAAATGACAAGACGATAAAAGGAACATCAACGAGCCATTCAAATCCAAAACGCTCGTCAATCTTCTAACGCAAACGATGAGGAGTGCACTAAATATTACATTACAAATCAAGACATTAATGGAAGCTAAAATAAAATAACAGGTTGTTATCATCCTTATCGTCCCACCACTGATTGATTGTCTATTTGACATTGAAATATTATTCTTATTAATTAATATTAATAACATGAATTTAATATTTAAATGATATTTTTTGGTACATAATAGTTATTAAAGATACGATTATATTTTCTCAAAAATCAATTAAATGTCAACTAAATATTTGACATAAAATATCAATTATTAATTAATGTGATCAATATGTATATTAAAACAAGCTATTAATGTGTTCATATATATTTTGCTTGTGATTAAATGGGTTATTCTGTAACTTCAACTATTTGATTTAACGTTGAGTTAATTATTATTTAATTAATAAAATTTGTTTTTATCTTAAAAAATAATAATAAGTTATTTGATGATCGCTGAGCAAAACCTTTATACACCAAGAATGATAGAGTAAACCGACTAAAATAATGACATACTAATATTCAGATCCATTAAAAATTAAGACTTAAAATTATAATTTATATACTTATCCCAATTTATTTAATTTGATCTTTCCCGAGTCTCCAAGTCTCAAGCTCTCAGCATCGCATCTATATACAAACAACCAAAGGTTCCTTTTGCAATTGAACTTGAACACAAGGAAACCAAAACAGCCATCAATCATCAGCTTCTTCTCCATAAACCCTACACGCTCCGATCCTCCAAGACTTTTTCTTCCTCGAATCTCATGGCATCCGGATCAAAGGGCTTCGATTTCGGCTCTGATGATATCCTCTGCGACTACGCCAATCAGGATTCAGCCAACCACTCCGATCCTGTCATCGGCGCTGCTTCTGGAAACGTACGGTGCCAGCTATTAGTTTATATCTCCGAATTCTGTTTCATTTTGTGAATTGATGGGTTTTGTGAATAGGGTTTTTGTTTTATGGATAATCGGGCACGATTGAATGTGAAAAAGTGTAATCTTTTGTTGGGGTTATTCTGGGAAAGGTATGATGGTAGATTATGTGAAGAGGGTGTGTTTGTTGAGCTGGTTGAATTGATTGTCAACTGTAAATTTGGGTTGAGTCAGTTTGAGCAAAATGATTTATAGATCACATGGTGGAGTTGATATTTGAGTGTGACAGTAGCTAAGATTTACCAATTTTTAGTGATTCTTGTATGATATAGCAGAGAACTAGTTTACAGTAGCTTTGTCTAATAATCCCGTTCACATGTTGACGGGTAGTGTTTATTTCTTATCCTGTCGTTTGGGATTAAATTTGATTAGTTATTAGCTAACCAGTTATTGTGTTTTGTTTGGAACAGGACTTTCATAAAAGCAGAATGACGAGATCGGCTTTGTATGCTGCTCCTGTCTATGGCCAGCAGCAGGATGGATCTTTTAACCAAGAAGTTATTTCCACTGTTGAAAAGAGCATGAAGAAGTATTCTGACAACATCACACGCTTTCTCGAGGGGATCAGTTCACGACTTTCTGAGTTGGAGTCTTATTGTTACAATCTCGATAAATCAATTGGGGAGATGCGATCTGATTTAGCCCGTGATCATGGGGAGGCAGACTTAAAACTTAAGTCTCTTGAGAAACATCTTCAAGAGGTGAGTTTCAACTATAAAATTAGTATAGAAGATTTTATTTAGTTACTTCAGAACTTGCAGTGTGACATTTTAATGCTTCATGGTATTCTGGCTACTGCATTGTCATATATTCCAGGCTATTGATAAAACATAGCTGTATATATAGTAAGTTAGAAGTGTTCTTTTGCTACGGTAATTGGTCAAACACTGGAGGCTTACATGAGAACTTGTATGCTATGCTTATCTATTCATACTTGATAATTGTGGCTGGTGATGGAGGGAGGAAGGAAAATAGTCTCTTTAACCACATGAGTGAAGCTATGAGTTGCCTTTGTTGGTAGTTAATCCTAATATATTAGGGCCATAAGGATTATATTTTAGTATCAATGATTATTGGATACGTAAGAATCTATTGTATCATCCTTAGAAGACATTGTGCCGTGATTATCCAGTAGACCTATCATAGTCAATGGCCTAACTGCATGATGCTATGCTCTTTCCTCTTAAATATGGAGTTGTATTAATTTGGACATATTCTGTAAGAATAGGAATTCTTTGGCTGTCTGTTCCTGATGCAGTTAAATTAGCCTTATACCGAACTCAATTGCCCTAGATCTTTCAACCATGTTGAAATTATATATTATTAATTTATGATGATCATCATCAACAATGAAAGATGTGACTTTTTTTCATCTACTCTTGCCATTTCAGATCTTATGCCCTTTATGAATCCGAATCACTCCAAATAATTTGGCATCTTATAAGTTATTTGATTTATGATATCTATTGCAGGTTCATAGATCAGTTCAAATCATAAGAGAGAAGCAAGAGCTTGCTGATACACAGAAGGAACTAGCTAAGCTTCAGCTGGTGCAGAAAGAGTCTTCGTCTTCCAGCCATTCTCAGTCCAATGAAGATAAAGCTTCGCCACCAGCTTCTGATCTGAAAAATAATGAAAACTCATATGAGTCACAGAACCAGCAATTGGCTCTAGCTCTACCACATCAGATAGCCCCACAGCAACAGTCTATGGCACTGCCTCCTCAAGCTCCAGCTCAAAATATGAGCCAACAGCAATACTACTATCTGCCTCCAACTCAGTTCTCAACTCCACAAGTCCAAGCACAGGCCCCTCAGAGTCAATATCTGCCCTCTGATACTCAATACAGAATCCCCCAACTTGAAGACCCAACGAGGGTGTCGCCACAACCTACACATTCTCAAGTAAATCAGCCACAGGTCAGCCAGCCAGTCCCTCAGTATCAGCAGCAATGGCCACAGCAGGTACTTCCTCCACAGCATTCATCTTTGCAATCCCAGATCAGGGCTCCACCAACTTACCCTCCCCACCAACCAAGTCAACCTACAAACCCATCTCCTGAAACACTTGCCAACAGTATGCCGATGCCATCGCCTTTCTCGGGAATCCCTCAACCAGGATCTGGTCGCGCTGATAATGGCCCATATGGGTATGGTGGTGCTGGTAGAACAACAGTTATGCAGCCGCAGCAGTCTCAATCTCAGCAAATGAAGGCTGCATTTGGAACACAGCAAGGTGATGGATGCGCAGCTGCTGGCTCCCATCCTCCATATATGATGTATGGCAGTGAAGGGCACCATCCGTCAAATCAACCTCACTTCCAACAAGGTGGATATCCTCCGTCCAACGCTTCACTTCAGAGCTTGCAGCTGAACCCAGGCAGCCGGAATCCAAGCCATCCTCCGAACCACCAGCACAATGAGTTGATAGATAAGTTGGTGAGCATGGGTTTCAGGGGTGATCATATTGTGAATGTGATCCAGAGAATGGAAGAAAGTGGACAGCCTGTTGATTTCAATGCTGTACTTGACAGGTTGAATGTTCATTCTTCTGGGGCACCTCAGAGGGGATGGTCAGGGTGAAGCAGTGATTATTTCCAAGTTGGATTTATGATTTATCTAATGCATGCTTTAGATCCATTACAATTATTGAATTGGTCATGTTCATAACATGAAACTTAAAGTTTGTTTACTAATGTGAATTACCACATTTGTAGTCACAAATGTGAAATACAAAACATGTTTATTTTATTATTATGATTATTAGTATATTTTACTAAAATGAAATAATTTTAAAATCTTATAAAGAAATTATAAACTTTTTGAGCTGCTCATAACTCAATTATTTTGTACCTCCAGATATTGTGTCATTTAACATTTTCTTGATTGCACATTTGAAAGAAAATAAAGATCCAATTATATAGAAATTAATGGCCATGTTTCTCTCAAAAGAAAAACAATATGTTAGATTTATGTTTAAGGATAATTGCAGTCAGAGAAAAAATAGACCGTTGGAGGAAATGAAAGAAGAAAGAATGAAATATATGATTAGGCAATTAATATTGTCAACAGGAACATCAGTCTGTTTCATCATTGAAACAGAATACACAGAGAATTGTCCTATATATATATACTACTTATAGTTACTAAATATTAATGAGTTCGATGAACACACAAAGAGAGTCAATCGCGTGGGATTGGCATTGGTGGTTGAATGAACCTCAACACTTGACGATGGCAAGACAGAGCTTTGAGTCGAACCCAACCCGAAAGGACCATAGCTGCAGCGTGTCGTGCTCTCTGATTCGGTTCCTGGTGACGAGGCTGTACCAATTGCTGACGAGCGCGTAGTACTCGTTCTTGTTCATGCGCCACAGCCTGAGCCTTAGCTCGCACACCGCCTCGCACGACGGCTCAATCACCTTCACCACCAGTCCCTCTGGGCTGTCCACGCGCCTCTCCTCCTCCGATGTGAGGAACCCTGATGGCGCCTTCACCTTCTTGGCCGGAATCTGCAGCCTGTTCTGGGTCTTGCCCACGTCCGTCCCCGTCACCTCCTTCTGCACCAAGAACTTGATCTTGTCCTCCGACACAACCCCCATCCCCATCATCGCCTCCCTGAAACCCCCCGGCAGCGGCATCACCGTCACCACCGCCTCCTCCTCCGACCTCCTCTGCCTCTTGATTTTCCCAGGACAAACCCTCTTCATTGGAATATTGGGTTTCTTCATTTTCACATTCTCGACATTGTTGGTCGCCGGAGAGCCTCTCTTCTTGGTGGGTATGCGGGAATTGAAAAGGGGCTGACTTGGAGGGACACACAATTGACGGAGGACGAAGTCGGTGAGTTTGGTCAATTGGGCTTCGTCCAGGCGGTCGCCGGGATCGGCACCGCAGGCCTTCTTCACCGTATCCGCCCAGCATCGATTGCCCATCTCCAGCTTTGCAGGAGACAGAAACTTCTCCATCGCAACAACACACAACTAATACTTCTGAAATTGCGCACTCTCAACTCTCAACACTGTAGTTAAGGGAAGAAGGGAAACGAGTGTATATATAGGTATCGTACAGTCCAACGACGACTCTGATTGCCTTAATTAAAACAGGATACTAATTAAAACAGCAAACTTCTCTTGTCTTGTGACCCAAGTAATTAATTAATCAAGATTTCCTATTTCAACCTCTTCTTTATCAAACCGTTTAGGCTAGCACGTGATTTCCCCAAAAATGTACATGTATAGATTCAGATATTAGTTTTCAACAGGGTTTTGTTAAATAAGTCTTAGGATTTGAAGAACATACCATGTGTTGATTAATTATGATGGTAGAAGTTACAAAAAAGTTCTTTTTTTTAATACTTATAATTCAATTAAGCAAAAAGTACATAGCTTTATATGTTTGTTATATATACTTGTAGTACCGACTGATAAATAAATTCAAATATAAGTTTAGGCTCTTAAAGTTTTGGGCAGTTGATAAGGAAATAAAGGGGCTTTTTACAAAATTATTGTAATTAAATAACTTGTTTACAGATTTCAAGAAAAAACTTATTTCCAAATATATACCAGGGATAATTCTGGTTCACTACGGTATACTATTACACATTTTCATGTCACTACGGTTTATTATTTTAAGAGTCAGTTCAATACGGCGAACTATTTTTATGTGTCACCGCCCATAAATTTGTTAAATTTAGCATAAGATGTCTATAATACCCTTGTATTTACAATTTATCTTTTTCCTCACATATTCAGTGTTCATCACATCATTTCACGAAGATGAAGAACATCGTCTTCATGAAGTGAAGTACAAACTATAAAAACACAAACCATGAAAATTGAAACCCCACCACCAAATCCAATTCAAAACCAAAATTCAAAGTTGGTACGAAAATCATAATCCGTCACAAAAAAAAGTTCCAACCATTCCAAACTCAATTTAGAACCAAAATTCAAGTTCAAAATTTGAGAAGAGTGGTAATAAGTTAATACTCTCTTTTTATATGATTTGAATTTACTAATTGTCACAATTCAACAAAACCAAAGTAAATAGATCATCAACAGAGAAGAGAATCTCTCACCATAACCAAGAAGAACTTAATAGAGAGAGGCAAAAAACAGCACAAGCAAAAACATACTTCTGAGAACTACTCTTCCTCTCCAATCGATAATGATGCTCAGATTCATCAAAACACTCAGAGAGCTCAGAATCCATCTTCCTATACTTGTTTTTAGCCCCCAGAGCAACCCCAAATATTGAAACACCCATTTCAGAACATTTTCTCTCTTCAACACCCATCGAGCCAATCTCCCAAAAATTGAAGAAACGTAGCATATCCATAACCTAAAAATGGCATATTTGTTAAAAGCACCATGGACTGGTCTGGATCTGAAAATTTCGAAGAAGAAGGAGATTGATCTTCACCAAATTGTGGGTCCTGGCGAGAATGTTCAACAAAAGTTTAAATTGATGTTTTGATACAAAATGTTAGTGTGATTTGAAATGGGCAAGGACTAAACATTATAAAGTATTGACCTTTTTGAGTGATTGGTCAACCTTTTGGTAACTTCACAATTGCAGCTATGGAGGTTCATGAAGTACCACTGGCGATTGGAACCCAAATCCAAATACCTAATTGGGAATTGCAACTGTTTTAGTCTTCTCGGCCGAATCAGTAGCCGCGTCTTCCTCCGCCGCCGGTCGCCGCGCGTCGTCAATGTCGTTCCCTCCGCCATCGGCGGGCCTTGCGTCCTTCATATCTTCCAGTGCCGGCGAGAGATGGTTTGGACACATGACCCTCGCGTTCTTCATATGCAAATCCAGAACGAAGAGCGTCCTCCATATTCAGATTCAATATAAAGAACATCGTTTTTAATTTTTAATTTAAGGATAGATTGAGCATTTTTTGTAAAATAGTTTTGATTCTGTTAGTTTTAACAGAGATAAGGTAACGGTGACACATAAAAATAGTTCGCCGTATTGAACTGACTCTTAAAATAGTACACCGTAGTGACATGAAAATATGTAATAATATACCGTAGTGAACATGAATTATCCCTATATACTACTGTACAATTTAGTTACATAAATTGAAAAATGTCAACACATAATTGAACCTGATTTCTACTTTACTTTTTCACTGTAGTGAGAAAAAAAGAAGCTATTTGCTTGTTTGGACAATTTCTCGCAGCCAACCCCCTTTTTGCTTGGGTTCGATTGGCCGGCAACGGCACGAAGAGGAGGCTGGTGGTGTCGTCCGTGAAGAAGAGCGTCGAGGTCGGGGACTTGTTTCTTGGGTTTGATGGATTTCTGAAGTTGTGATCTTGCTACTTGTTACTCAATGTTCGTTGAATTGGGTTATGATCTCACATTTTCCTCATCTTTATTAGTATCTTTATGAGTATGTTGTTTTTAGTTGTTAGGAAATAGGCTCATAACTATGAGATCTCATCATACTTCATAAACCAAAATTTTTAGTTTGAAGTATTGTATAGCTGTGATGTGTAACACTGAGACGCTTTTATGAATTCGATTGTGCATTGATTGGTGTATAAATGGAGTATTGAAAACTATTCTGTTCGTACTTCACAAACCAAAATTTTGTGTAGAAATAAAGTACCAATGTAGTTTTTGTGTGATCTAATCTTCATTTATCTGTTAATAGCACATACAGAAAATTTATTTATTTATTTCCTATTTCTTGGTTTATCTACGACCATTTGTAGCCATTGTGGGTGATTCAAAGGTAGAAAGCAGGGGAGTAAAAATCTCTATCGCACAGAGCTTATGTCCTTTATGCAGAAAAATCTTAGAGGATTGTCACCACCTGTTGATTCATTGTCCGATAGTTTGGCTTGTCTGGTCTTATTTTCTGAGTGAAATGATTTTTTGTTGTGCTCTGCCTAAAACTGTTAAAGGTTTGTTTCTCTTTTAGGCATCTCTCAAGTCGGACAGAAAGCATTGTAAAACTTGGGAAGCGAACTGCAGTATTGCTTTGTGGAATATTTGGATTGCCAGTAATGAAGTAGTTTTCAACAATGGAGTCTTCTCTTCTCAGTCCATCATTGAAAAGACCAAGTCGCAAATTCAAGAGCTTTAATGGACTTTTCTCTATCATTTTATCTGTTTTTTTTTTCAATTTTCAATTTTCAATTCTCATTCAATTTTGTATTATGTTCTTTCTGCCCTCCTTGCCTTCTATGGCCTTGGTTTGTAGTTTCTTTATATAATACTTTCAATTTTTTGCTGAGCAAAAAAAAATCACTGGTTAATAATCAGTCGGTATATAATTAATTCTCAATTATATGCGTATTAATCTCTGATTAATT
>JAYMTP010005967.1:0-12655 GCA_036897365.1 Geranium brycei | reverse complement strand
AAGCTTGAGCTTTTAGTTGTGGAGCCCGACCCAATATGTGCAACCCAGTTTTACAAGAGGGAACCAACGGAACCGACTCCAATGTTTTGGCGTGTTCGTTTCCGACCTGTCGTCTTTTTGGGATGCGAATGAACGTGATGATGTAAAATTGAACATGTCTTGGCTATCAAGAAAATTACATTTAACTAAATATAGCAGTGGTGTATTTGGTATGAAGTAACATATTTTAAAAGACTGGTGAATGAAAAGTGCTCAAATACTTGATAAACTGATTTATGATACTTTTTTTGAATAATTATATATTTTTTAACCAGATATTCAACTTCATCTCTTTCAATGAGATTCCAATTTCCAACCCACTGCGATCTTAAATAAATTCTGGAACTATCGTTTATAACATTTATTTAGGTGAAAAAATGGAAATGACTTCTTATCCTTAAGATTATTATGTGTTGAGAAAACTAATTTAGCCAATAAAAACACGGGATGCTCTCATGTACAAATGGTTGTTCATATACAAATATAGGAATAAACTACATCCATTGGATGTAATCCATTAATGGTTCAGATTATTCTACAATTTCATTAATTAAAAAATCAATTAAAAGGGTAAGATGGTCATTTAGGTTGATACGGATAATCAATAATATACTCAAAATAGGAAACTAAACTATAAATATCTACAATTATAGGAATTTGAATTTGTGCCATTAAACTAAATTTGAAATAAGGCATGTCAGAGACTAACAACGATTAAAGCAAAACATGGAATCATGTGATTACATACGAATGAAGTCATGGAATTAGGGAAAATGGAATCATGAAATCACAGAATGAAAGAAAATGGAATCATGGGATACTGACCTAATAGACTCGTGTGATGTAATGAAGCTTTCAACTCTCAGAGTCAGAAGCTCATCCAAAACATAATAATAGCAACATTGGTCATCTAGCTCACCGACATTGTCCATAATAAGTAACAGAACAACAACCAAACAACACACTAAGAACTGGAAAAAAAATTTACTGAAAGGAATCATGGTAATGGAATTATGCAAGATATAAATATTATGGAATATCATGTGCAGATTGAATGATTGAGTATCATTGGTTCATGGAATCATGGAATCATGTAGAACTGTAGGAATGGAAACATGGAATCGTGGCATAACGGAATTATGGGACAATGGAATCATGGCAAATGAAATCATGATAACCAGATCATCCAGAACAAGTCAACCGTACAATAAAAAATATAAACCCTAAAAAATGTGAAATCAAGTTTTGAAAATGGAAAATGACATTGGCATAACATGCAGACTCCGAAACCACATAAAAATAGATTACACACATAATTTGTTATGGGAAGTTACAAAATTACACAAAAACCACCAAAAAGCGAATAACCATGAAAAAAATGTTTTCCCAAAATAATCAACCATCAAAACTCGAACATCAAATGAGGCTTCAACAAAAGAGAAGACCAACAATGTAATCTAGCTAACTAGGGTTTTTAGTGTTAGGCAAGTTCATCATCCTCTGGAATTTTTGCTTGGTTGGAGTCATTGCTGATGATCCGAAGCAAAATCCGCAAACAAAAATCCCCAAACACGCAGCAGTGAAGAGTTCGTGCGGTGTGGACGGCTTCTGAACTGAAAAAAAAAAAGAATATTGGATGGACAAGTAGGGTTTGACGATTGGGGAAAAGAAAAGAAGATCTTCTGACGAGAAAGAGCGAAAATCAAGCCGAAGAGTCTCAATTGGAATTCTCACAAATGGTGAAATGACGTACTGCCCCTCTCATGAATTCAATTCGTGTGTTATTAGGCAAGAAACAAAGGAAAATTACGCTCTGTGCCACAACTAATTTATCCACATCCCAGACATTGATTCCCAAATCGTGCGGCTATGGTGCATTTGTAGATTTGTACCTAAATATAGCATTTGTACGCGAATATATCCCTAAAAACACATAAAGAATATTTGAAATAACATTTGGATTAATTAATTTTAAACTATTTTCACTTTGAGAATAATTGTGGGTAGAAAACTATTTCAAGCATATTTAAAGTAAAAGTCGCAAGCTTTCAAACAAAAAAGAAGTAAAAGTTGCAATGGAAACTATTCAATAATGTCATTTTTATTAAATAATGAAACATATTTAGCTAACAATTAATTAGACGGAGTTTAAAAGTCAAAATATAAAGGGCAGCTTTTAGGATTTCGCTCCAACCTTTTTCTTCAAGAAGTAGAGTGTGTAAATTTTGAAGGCCATTTATGTAACTCCAATGGTGAACGCCAGCAGAACTACACTGGACATAATAAAAATCTCCAGCAAGAAGTCGCAAAGTATCTTCTCATCAGGAGCCACTATATGAATACCGGTCACATTCACGAAATTTCACCTATACTGTCTTAACCTCCTGACAAACCGAAGGAGGCTCTTGGGTGTGGATTTCCAGCAGAAAACCTTGAGCCTCGTCCTCGTCCTGCATTTTTTGAACCCCGTGATACAAACAAGACAGAAAGATTAGGAATTGTAAAAACAAGCTCCAGGCCCTACCGGTAAAGCTGCATGTAGATTTGTTTGAAAAATTGACAAGAAAAGTGTTTGGGTACCGAGAAAACGAATATCCTCCTCTAGGACTGAGACTAGCAGTACATTAGAGGATTTGATTTGTTAGGAGAGAAGAATAGAGCGTGTGTGAAGGTTTTCCTTACCATTGAATTAATGCAGCCCAAAAAGGTTGGTGCAGCCTCTTTGTTCAATATTTTCACATCTAACGTCTGCAAACTCGAAAACCTTGGATCAATCCCCATGCCCTGAAATACAAAAACAAGCTATTGATCACGATAAAACACAAGACAACAATAAATTTAGCAACATTAATGAAGGAAAAAATAAATTCATATAGTGCAAACACTACATATGTGCAAATGTGTCAAATAATAGAGAATAAACTATGAAGGCCATGAAAAAAGGAAAATGAGAGAAAAAAGCGGTTTGTATGTCGTTTGCACGCGGCATGCATTTGTTTTGAATTTTACACAAAACTATATTAGATTAAATTTATGTAGATATTTAAAATTAAAATAGAATATTAAAATATTATATAAATTAAAGTAAAACAAATACTTAGGTGAGAAATATAAGCAATGACTATCTATTCAAAACATTTTAAAAAAATGAGGATAAGGAAAAAGGTTTGGAGATTTGGAGGAGTTTTTCTTGGTTCTGGCCCAAGACAGATGTCAGAAGTTGGGGGCCTCTCTAGAGTCATGGCATAAGGTAGAAGTCTCACATACCTTATGGGCGGGCCGGCCCTGCATGTTATCACAATGTATTTTACATTTCAATCATGTTTGTATCATATACACTTCTAAACGTGTTTCATAACTAAGAAATATTCAAATTCTCCACCACCACCGCTAATGATATATAATTCTGAAAAACATTGTGCTAGGTTATGCATCATTTATATGACCTTCAATTTGTGAAAATGACAATTATTTTTTAAATAAGAATAGTTAAAAGTTCATCTGTGTCGACTTCTTCCGTCGGTCGAAATTATTGTCGGGTTCTCCATTTTTTTTTTTGACGTTGTTTAGTCTAGCTTTGGAATTCAGATTGTGACGAATTTGGATAATTTTAAATGGTAGTATTGAAGTTTTTGAAGTATATGTGTTTAACAAATAGACTAAATTGGTGATTTAATATAAGAAAATTGCCTATTAAATTTCAAATAATTCAAAATCAGGCAAGATGTAAGATTTGTGAGTAGACAAATTGAGGACAGAGAATAATTAGGAATGGGGTATGGGGTAATGTGGGTGAGAGGGAATAAGGGCAAAAGGAAAATGGAGGCATGTTAAGAAGGCCCCCCCTTGTCTCCATCTACTAGGGCATCAACCCAAGCAAAGCATACCAGGTTGCTCCCTACATAAAAAAAATTCATTAATTATTATTTTGAAGAAAAAAACAAAATAAATATTTAGGATATATATGCAGGTATTCTATGTTCCCTAGCATGTGCTGCCTCATGTGAAATTCACATGACTCCCATCCCCCATACCACTAATCCAATTAACCCATTTTGGGCCATCACATTTGTTAAAAATTCATCTAATCTTCCTTATGTCTTATTCACATTAAGGTTCGAGACGATATAAAATCAAATATTCAAGTCTAACCAAGATGACATTTTTAATTTCTAAATTTATATGATAAAATGTCATCATGTTTGAACAAAACAACTAGAATTTAAACATTCATCAAATATCATGTCTACTACTAACAATGACTAGAATATCCAAATTTTAGATTACATATATTACTAGTAATCCTAAATGTAGTTAGTTGATACTATTATTTCCTTTGACATTGATTTAGTCTAAATTATATACTATGTGAAAGTACATTACTAACATGCTACTAGTTATGAATGCATACAAAAAACCGTGTTTTGACTTTAAAACATATTTAACTAAATAAATCTATCAATTAAAATGTGATGTTATTTATTAATTGATGAAGTCCAGTATGAACCAGGTGATTATAAGTGTCTAAATACAAATGCACAGAGTTAACATGGAAATCGACCAAAATTCTTCATTCTCTGTTGTTATTTTATTGTCCTTTCAGACTGCAAAGTCAGAGCTTCCCACTCTATGATCATGAGTTTCAATAAATTAATCCACTAAACTATTATTAGTAATTAAAAGTTTATTCATCTTAAAACTAGATTGGTTAATAACTAAGCTTCTTTTAATATATTAAGACAGATTAATTAACTAAATCATATCTAGTTTAATCTATTTCATAATTAAAGGGAAAAGGTTGGTGATAGAGCGTGTGAGGCAAGCAAGTAGTGCAGTAGTACACACTAATCAAACACTCGGAAAAGAGAAGCTTTTTAAGCACTAATTAATCCTGAAAAAGAAAAGTAATTAATAAGAGTTGACCTTTTCAAATCCATTCCTTGCAGCTTCAGTGATTGAACACTCATCTCATTTCTTTGACTTTGACTTTTCTTCATATAGCTGAAATTTGAATAGTAGTGGCTTATTAGTAGATAAGGTTAATTCATGAATGGTACTGGCTTATTACATACAGATGAACCTTTTTATTTGCTCTTCTACTTAACATAATATTGAACTCACTCATAACTATCAAGAAATCATATCAGATTTGAAATTATCATGTATTTCAAATACAAGCTTGATTAAATGTGTTGATTTTGTACATTGTATGCGTCTTATATGTTGTCTACTTTGATTGTAAATTGATTCAAGAAATGATTTTATGGTTCATTAATATTTGTTTAAACAAAATTTAATTTGATAAATTATTGTCACTAGTCATTAATTGAATAATAATGAAACTAATTCATGTGTCCACAAGGCCCGTTTGCGTTATCGAGTACAAGATGCTCTGTTTATGGCAATGTAGGAGATGTACGCATTCCCATTTCACATTTAAATGTTTGGTGCAAAACCAATGTTAATGAAATTAGATATTGGGTTCTAAATTAATTAGCTTGAATATGTATTAATTACTCATTCGGGGTCTTGACCGGACCGACGTAGCAGACACATCAATGCATATTCTCCTACTCATGCGGCTAAAAACAGAGTAGTCGATAATGGTCGATCCATCCCATTAAATCATCAAGTGTGCATATGTGGAATAATAGTCCAATCATTCTCAGTTAAACAAAGAGATAATATTTGGATAAGGGGGACATGAACCAAAATTCTCTTCTATATAAACCTAAGGAATGTATTATGCACAAAACATATCTTGGAACATAAACCTAATAACTAATGATGTCTTTATGGTTTTTAACAGGACACTCCAACAGTTTGAGACACACTTTTTAGGGAAGATTGTGAGTTCAAACATTATTGTGATTTCAGTTTCTAATTATCTGCTTGCATTCAAACTCCAGAAATATAAACTTCTTGTAATATCTCAGTTTATAAATTTCAGTTTAAACTTTATTTATATCATAAATATATATTAATGTAGTTTTATTTTTTCCAGCGTGTTGTGCGAATGAGGTACGAGAAGTATTGGGACTCCCAAATGGCGGATTCCGACAAAATTACTCATGTTCCAGTGACGAATGATGAACAACGACGACTAATGGAAGATGCATATTACGAAATGCACAAATGAGAGTTGCAGGGCACTTATACCCGGGTATTCGGGAGTCACAATTCAAGGGCACAAAAGTCTCGCAAGTCTTCCCAAGGCTCATAACGATCATTAGACGGACACAACAGTGCTAGACTTGCATAGCTCGAGGCGCGAAAACAGATTCTGGAAAAAAGAGAATGCACGGAGTAAAAAGAAATTGAAGAAAACGACTAATTATCTCACAGTCCTTTCCATGTCCTCGGCACATTTCCGCACTAATCCATCGCCGTCTATTCCAATATTAAACAGTTATTATGAGTTCCTCTGTTTATAGGATAAGAGCAAGTTTTCCATGGATTAGTCTCCTAAATTTAAAACTAAAAATCATTTATACAATAATGACTACTATTGATATATTTGTGATAATTCAATGATAAATTGAATTTCAGTTGTTATGGTCATATCACTAAATAATACATTGGTTACATCATGACAAATGCATCATTTATTATCAGTCATCATAAAGGCATCACTGATTATGGTCTTTAGTTGAAGGAATGATTTTTAATGAATCACAACTCTAAGATAAAATATGAGAACCAATGTATTGTATGTTACTCATAATTAGTGTTCTAAAATATTTCAACTTAATCGATTAATCTCAACTAATTTGGTTAATTTTTAATTATCTCTGGACTGATTCTTGATTAATTGTACAGATTTTGTGTTACAACTTACAAACGAAAATGATATTAATAAATGTAACTTGATGAGAATAAAAAATTTCAGATATTGTATTTGATAATGAAATCAAGATAAATTAAGTAGAAAGATTTCATGCAAACTAATAATTAATCTCAGACAGCCCAAAGCTAATGCCACTTGTGATATGTTCCTCAATCAGAGGGCATTCTCTCTAACACTTGTAAAGAATCATATATGTGTAATCAATGGACAATTCCTCTGTATCGGTGAGAGGAAATTTAAAAATGGTATAAATTGTTGGAAGCCAAAACGACGACCGGGCTATCTTTCCCCGGGCGGCCCGCGGCTGTCTTGCGAAGACAGCCGGAAAACCCACTTAGTGAGAGACTTCCTCCTGGAGTTGGAGTTGGAGTTGTTAGTTCCTTGGTCCGATGGTCCGTTTTTGAGCTCATGAACCAAGTTGTTGAGCCTGAGGATTGCCAGCGTGAGAGTATCCTCTGACAAGTTGGCGAAGCAGACCCTGAACCATCCGGGCTGGTCGCAGTGGCAGGACGAGCCGGGCGAGATGTTGAGGCGCGCCTCGTGCACGATCTTCTTCCACAGCTCCATCTCCGCCTCGAAAGTGTCCGATCTCAGCAGATGCCTCATGTCCACCCAACAGAACAGCCCCGCATTGCTGTCCAGGCAGCTGATCCCGATCTTCTTGAGGCCCGACACCAGCTTCTTCTGCCTGAGCTTGAGCCTCCTCTGGTTCTCAGAGATGTACGAGGTGGTGAACTTGTTGTCGGAGAGGAGTGCCGAGAGGAGGTACTGAGTCTGGGAAGATATGAGGCCGAAGCTGGACATCTTGGTGGCGGCGGACACGACCATGCGGTCGTTGGAGTAAATGGCGCCCACGCGGAAACCTGGGAGTCCCAGGTCTTTGGAGAGGCTGTACACCACGTGGACTCTGTTCCAGAGGTCAGTGTTCTGGCACTTGCGGTCGGCGAGGACCTCCATGATGCTCACGAAGCTTGGGGAGTCGAAGACGGTTCCTGAATAGATCTCGTCGCTGATGAGGTGGATAGATTTGGAGTCGATGAATGAGACTAATAAGTTTAGCTCTTTTCTACTCATTGTGGTGCCCAATGGGTTTGATGGGTTGGTCACCAACACACCCTTTACTCTCAGCTTCAGCTTCTCAGCTTCTTTGTACGCGTTTTCGAGTGCCCATTCGGTGATTTGGTACTTGTTTGCACTCGTGCAGTGAATAGGTACAATCTCAGCTCCGGTTCTCCACTTAAGATCTCTGTCAAATCTGTAAAACAAAACGAACCAAGAATATTATTAGAAACTGTTCTTTTTATAAATTTTATACGAAGTAAAATGTACAACTGTTTTAAAAGAGACCGGTAATAATATATATAACAGTATGTAAGAGTGGTACAAATATTTGTATTGTGTAATTATTTTTGATGCATACGTACCCTGGGTAGTAAGGGGTGGGGAGGAGGAAGGCGTCGCCGGGATTGGCGAAGCAGAACATTAGAGCCTCGTTGGCGGAGGTGGCGCCGGCGGTGAAGACAAGGTTGGTAGGGTCAAATGAGACTCTGTTTCCTCTGATTTGTGACATGAAATCCAGCAAGGCCCTTTTGAAGGCGGGAAGGCCGTGGTAGTCTTGGAACAGAGCCAGCTCCCTGAAAATGGACTCGCCGCTGCTGTTCCTGAACCCGGCCGCGTTAGGGTTGGCGGCGAGCCACGACTCCAGGAGGTCGAACGACACCTGGTTCTCTGCCAGACCCATCTGGATCATTCCGGTCGGGTTCCGGACCTCGTCGTACGGGTTCTTCTCGTACTCCTCCCACCCCACGAAGTAGGACGAGTCTTGCCCGTGTGTGTTGCATGTAGCTTTTTCGGACAACATCTTCATGTTAATTAATCAGATCGGTACAGAGAGAATTGGAGAGGAAGAGAGTAGTTGGT
The DNA here is from genome assembly GCA_036897365.1 of Geranium brycei. Taxonomy (NCBI): domain Eukaryota; kingdom Viridiplantae; phylum Streptophyta; class Magnoliopsida; order Geraniales; family Geraniaceae; genus Geranium; species Geranium brycei. Next base: position 3,849 of record JAYMTP010005967.1, on the reverse strand, counting down.
GAGTTTTGGAGTGGAAATGATACGTATTTATACGAGTGCTTAGGACAGCGAGGAATGCCACGTCGACTCCGACAAGGACACTTAGAAACCACTAGGACAACAATTATCTTATTCATATATAATTAGAGTATTATTATTATTAATATAATGAGAAATTAAAGCACACATAAATCTCATGGAGGAGAGGTTGTGATTGGACGCGCTTTATACTCTGCCGAAACAAATCCTAAAGGCTTGAACAACACTCATGGCTACACCCATATATATCCAGTCTCGTGGTTATGCGTGTCGTGCACCGCCCGAGTATTGTCGCGTGATAATTATGTGATTAATATGATTTTTTTTTTAATTGCAAGCATAGCAATACCAATACCATACCGACAGGAGAAAACGGTGAGCAACAAAGGGAGATGGAAAATGGGAGATACGACCGGCACTTGCGGGTCCATATGCCCCCTCGTCCCAGTACGACTTGTCGGCAAATCCATTTCTTCTTCTTCTTCCTTGTCACCTTTTTTTTTTGTTGTTCTATTTTGGCTTCATTTCACATACCAAACAATTTTGATTTCAAGTCAACCTTGAGAATTTCCGGCTGCAAATAAAAAAAATATTTTTATGTAACCAAAATGCATGAAACAAAACTAAATCAAGCACATTTGGTAAAATTTTAAAGGTACAATGTTGGCTCTGTTTCTACCCAACAAATCCACCTCATTCATACCATTGCACAACATCGAACTTTGGCCTAAACGAGCTCGTGGAACGCTAGGCCACTACACAAATGATAATATTTCGATCTTATTTCTTAAATATAACAATTACATTTATATTTTATTTTCAGATGAGACTTTATTTATGAGGTCTATAAATATATTGGTACGTTCATTTTAAATTTAAATATAAAGTGTATATTCTTGGTTAATTTTATCGAATTTAAAATATGATCTTAAGTAGACGATAATTTATTTGAATCTAGTTCTATAGAAAAGAAAATATATTTATGGATAATTCATTTGTATATCATTTAAAATAAGTCATTTTTTTTATCCACATACATTTTAAAGTAAAATTTGTGGGTGAGTAATACAATTTTTTACTTGGTAATTTCTACTATCTTTTTAATATATAAATGTGAAATGATTCTTCACTAGTTAGTTAAAGAAATGTAGGTTAATGATGATGGTTTTTGGGGAAGCAGTGTCGGTTTTCCTGCACTTGGTTTCTAGTTACCTGATTTCTGAAATGAGCAACCACTTGTCATAGTCGCATCAAAATTAAAGTGATTACATTTTATGGCGGTTGTTACAATGAAAAAGGTTAAATTCGTTTGTTGGTAATTTGATTCACTAATCCTATCAAATAAAATGTAAATTGATTTATATACATCATAAGTAAATTGAGTTAATGAGTTGGTGTACGCGTGGTGCGGTAGTGACGAACGGAACGGAACAGCGATCAGATTCGAAGACCCTTTTCGGAGTTTTCAAATATTTTTGTCACTCCTTTGAGACCCAATCGGCAGGTGACAAAGTTTAGGGGACAGTTTGTTTTGCTTTTTATGAAATAAGGTGTTTGTGTTTGCATTTGTATGGTATTTGGTGAGATGGGTTCACTTTAAGTTGAAATTAAGAAGATGCTGTGAAGTAACGTCATGAAGCTATATGTTTATTTTTTAGGGTTATGGGTGGTGCTTAGGGGACAATTAACACTAACTTGGATAATTAAATTCATATACTATTCTACCTTTTTGGCTTGGACTTTTGACTTTATATGGTTTATAATTTACCTTTTGACTTTAAAACGGTATTGATTTAGTGATTAATCAACTAATCAGTTCCTTGTTAAGGAGGACCAGGTTTTAATTTACTTAAAGTGATTAATTTGGGTGATTTTCAGACAACTTTTAGATAACCTCTTATCCTACATAAAATGTTCTTTTTTGCTTCATTTGGTTTTACTTGGAACTTATTAGGTAAAATAAAACTTAGATAAAGTAAGCTAATTAATGTCGTGAAATTTATAATTCTCGATTAATTATTACTCTAATTTATTTTTCAATTAATCTTTAACTAATCACTATTAGTTTTACAACAATAGGAAGGAAACATATGCATGGCATCTCTTCTAGTTCTTTCACTTAAAGACGGTGTGAAATGTGAAATGCATGCAACCTTTATATACTTACAAATTAGAAAATAATAAGGGTCGCTGTTTAAGTATAAAAATACGAGTTTCTTAAGCAGCCAATTATAATCGTAAGAATTTGAAATCACAAGTAATTAAGGTTGATAAAAACAGAGTGAAGAAAACAGGGTCCCCTGTTTTGTTGCTCACCATACACCAAATGGGGTCTCTCATATGGTCTAGTCTCTTGTGATTCATACAAATATCAGACCATTTGGCTCTACTTGTACCTATAGGCACTCCAAATCATGATGACTTGAGAGTGAGTTTCTGATTAGTGGTTCCCTTAGGCATGGCAGTACCCACCTCCCCCATTTGCCTCTGCCCTTGTTTTTTCCCTTCATGTCAAAAGTTGTGACTTGTGAGAGCAAAATTATGGGTCTTTTCATTTCTTGACACTTCTTTCCTTAAACATTGATAGAATTTTCTAGTTTTCAATTCATAAGTTAATAATAGCTTAATCGACATGACACGACTTTTGTCAAAACATTTGATATATAATTATAAAGTAATTGGTTTCATTTTTCATGATAGAAGGGAACATGTGTTATAAAAAAGTTTAAAACATATTTTTTTTTTTTGTTGGAGTAATAAGTATGCATTTTAATACAAATCTGGTAAAACATCTGAACGCCCGAACTTCTACCAGCCGTTGGATCACTCAAGATCTACGCATGATTTGTCCCGTTGTGCGACACGTGACAGTGAAGCTGTACTACTGTCATTTTCGTGGTTTTACTGAGTCCATAACGTTCTACCACTTTACATTCAAGTTCTACTAATTCGGACGGTTTGTATTTCTACTCCAATTTGTATTTGATTTGTGATCTAGAATAATATATAAGTTGGTTGCATTGCATTGCATTGCATTGCATGGATTGAAACAAGAATTGAGGGGAATATTAGTAGAAGTGATAATAGAGAGGAAGGAGGCCATGTCCATGTGGGTGTGTAGCAATGTAGTTTAAATACATACAGGAAGGGGAGACCTAGTCCATTGCTATATAGCATAGCATGGTGACACCTAACATGATGCTCACGTTACTCCATTCCTCTCTTACTTGAAGTTGATGCTCTAGGACCATTTGCCTCCCCTTCTTCATTATTGTAGGGCCCTCCCATACTCTCTTCATAGACGTTGCCTTTCAACAAACCATCTTAACTTGAGCTCATTTTTGTCCTGTACAACATACATTATCTATCTATTGTTCTGAAAAGTGTTAAACGTGGGTTAAAAGAAACCAACAATAAATTATCCAAGCAAGACTTTAAAGTGAAAGAGAGAGATAATAAAGATGGAGATGGGAAATTACAAAGAAAATGGGAGAGTGATATTGCTCTCGGATGAAGAATTTTTTGGTCATTGAATCAAGAGTCTTACGTCCCTATTTATAGCCAAAATGACATTCAATACTTGGACAAATCCATACACTATCAATCCCCAAAAATAAGTGCATGACTTGCCTATGAATTGACAAGGCAAAGGTAGAGGTATAATGGTGGTGGCCACCATTATTTTATCACACTCCCCTTTGGACACCACCATTCATAAATAATTATGTGAATGGTGTTGGACGTGGTTAATAGTTGCCTCATTAAAAACTTTTTCAGAAAAACCCAGTGGGATAAAACCTGAATAAGGGAAAAAGAGTGCAACGCACAATC
>JAYMTP010005966.1:0-12655 GCA_036897365.1 Geranium brycei | reverse complement strand
ATAAATTTGAACATATTAAATAATTTTAATTATTTAATAATATTTTACAAATAACACCGCGCATCGCGCGGAGCTACAGCCTAATATGGTTATAAAGTGAAATCATCTATGATTCAACTTTATGTTAGACCGTACCACTATGTTCTGTACGTGATAAGTGTGTCTTGGCTACAATATTTTTTGAATAAATTGATACAAATCAGTGAAAAAATTACAATGGGGGACAATCAGAGTTTGCAAAAAAATACAAAGAGGACGGTAAGTTTGGGCAAAAAATGTATTGTATACCGAGACTCTCTGCAAAAGTGTAATAACATATAGAGAGTTTTTGCAATTGTATATACTAAGTGGTGAGGGTATTTTCGGTGTTATGAAAATATTTCAAGATTTCATTCTATTTTAACATAATTATAGTGGCAGTGCAAAAAAATACAAAGTGGACGGAGAGTTCTTGCAAAAAAAACACAATATACAAATACTTTTTACAAAAATAAAATTTAGAGATCAATCAATAATTAGTTGGACAAGCCAGTAATTTTTACAACATTGTCATACGTTAGATCCCTTTCACGCATGTTAAGAAGCACGATCTGCTAACAAAGGATGCGGTGAATGAGATTATTGGCAGGAATGAAAGGGATGTCAAGATACTAGTCTATGCGGCCGTCGGCATGGCAGCGGAGCAAAGGAACTAGAAGATTGAGTTCTCGAGGAGATACTTTGTTGAAAGTATCTCCTCGAGAACTCAATATCGTCGATGATGGAACATGTGCTCTACTTACAGAGGTGAGAGTTAAATACTAACGGCTTGCCGAAAAAGTGTAATGTGTTTCTCCTTAAATTTGAGTTCGACTTTGAAATGGGATTCCAATCTTGTACAACAAAATGGAAAATAAAACGATGATATCACACTCTTTATTGTAAAATACTTTATCTATTTGAAAAATATTTATATTATAGTCAAGTTTAACTTTTAACATCAAATTTAACTAAGCGAGCTTAAAATTGATTTCGTAAATTCCAATCTTATTCTGTTGGAATGGAACATTATGTTCTCTGTTCAATACCGATATTTTGTCTCTTTATAAAAATAATAACATACTAATTTGAACTCAATTTTATCATCTCTCATTTCACTCCAATCTATTATCTTTAGTTTCACCTTATGTACAAAGGATAAATAGTTAATATAAATTTTAATCTTCAATTTAATTTGTATCTAATATGAGATTATAATAAACGGGTTTTACCCAATACAGAAATGTGTATATATTGTATAATATTAAGAACAAAGCATGATCATTAACAATAAAAATGACCAGCCGTATCCTGATATTCTAAATAAACATACACTATAAGGAAGCAACAGAAACACACTATTATGGTTTATGGAAGCAATTGAAACAGTTCAGGTGCAACGGTTGAACTTGCAGGCGACGGCACCGGAGCCGGAATTGGCCCGAATGAGGCGATGGGCCGTGACGAGAACCCGCCTCGGGGAGCCCATCAAGGCCCAATTGAACTGCTGGAGGACATCAAGGGGGTGGTAGGGGAATTGAAGGGAGTGGTAGGAGTTGAGGAGGGCAGTGATGGCCTCCCGGAGGAGGGTCTTGTAGGGGTCACCCCTACCCTGCAAGCCTTGCTTCAGGGTCACGTCAGGCCCGTATCTCCGGGCCGCTAGGGTTCCCAATACGACCCCCGCCTTCATGTCTGGGTTCAGTACCCTCCATTGGCACCTGTGCTCAGGCATGCTCCAGTTCCTGATCATTGTGCATAGATGAACCATGTGTTTAGTAGAATTTGAAGAGGAATGTCAAAGTTATCATATTATACTTCTAACCTAAGAGCCTAAGCTAGAGATGTATTAGAGGATCAATCAAATGAAAGCATGAGCTGATAGTTCGAAAGACTAATATTGAATTTATACTCTAACACCTGACTTTCTGATATTATATTAGAGAATCAATTCAACTAAAAATTTAAAGTGATAGTTAAACGACCAATCGTAATTTTATACTTTAAGCAGGCAAATAGTCGTTGATATCAAAATCTTGTAAATGTGTGTAAACTGTGAAACATGAATCGGGCCGGGGACTGGAGAAATTGTAAAGTTCTCCTTCGGGGTTTGGACGGGGTGAGGAGAATCTACCCGCCCCATAACTTATACATTGAATACGCTTTTGTTTTTTGTGTGAAAACTACATCAGTCCCTATCTACCCATAAAACAATCTAATCCCGCTCCATAACTTATACATTGAATATGTTGTTTTTTAAAAAAAAGATTACATCAGTTCCTATCTACTCATAAAATCATCTAATCCCTCCCAACGAGTTTCAGACTCACGACCTCTCCATTGAGAGTGTGAGGCTTAAACTGAAGGGATGTCCCCTTGGAGACTTGAAAATGTTATTTTAATTGAATGGTATTCATTAAAATAGTATGTAAAATATATTTGGAGTCGGGTTTCAAAGGACGGAGACCCTAAGCCAGTTCGGTTTAGGGTCGGAATAAGTGGACCATTTGTCATTCCTATGTTACTATCAAACTGAATCAACTACCAGAACACCAGTCCTATACTAAACTATGTCAAATGAGCTTGTTAGAGCAAAATGTGGTATGATTCATAACCGAATCGAATAGAGTTGAAGGAACTCACTGGTGCGAGCAAGCTGAAGCTTCCATGAATGGCAGTCGCGGCATAGGAGGCAATGGAGGAAGTCTTGGCATTGGTGGAAGCTTAAATTGTGGAACTGATGGATGCCTCGGAACAGGACTGGCATGCCTTGGAGTAGGATTGGCTGATCCAGGGCAGCCAGACACAGGTTGAGGAGGCTGTGAGAGAAGAGGGTCCACAGTGTACATTTCCAGGTCAAGCATCCTGAACATCAGCCTGAAACTCTGGGCAGAACCGGCGGCTAATCCACAGCCCACCGACCCTTGTCCACCGTCCGAAACTCGAGCCTGGCATTGCCTCAGGTTCGGGGAACCGTCGAATTTCATGGCATAGTTCCCGACCCAATTCGTTGACTCCTCCCTCTTCATCGTCACCTGCCCGTTACTGTCCGTGCACACCACCTCCACCTTAACCCCTACAAAGTTCAGAATTTTTATAAATTCCCTCACGTTAAGTTTCTGGATGGCAAGTTTTCAGTCTTAAGGTGAAAAGTCTAAAATGCCCTTCGACTAAAAATCAAACTTTTTGACCTGAAAATCTACCGACCTAAATCTTCGCTGAGTATAGCCAAGTTGAAATAGTATATAGATTGGACTAGTTATTGATACTTTTCCCTGAGTTTTCTGTTTGGTTGTCGAGAAAACTGAGAACAATAAAAGAAAAGTACAAGGTTGCATTTCATGACAAACCCTTTTGCTAGGGAATGAGATGGATCCAGCAATAAATATAACAGGCATTATGATGATTGAAAAATGGTAAGACCGAAAAATATTATCATCGTGGAGCTCACTGGATACATGCTCCACAACTAAAAGCTCAAGTTTATTAGTTGAGTTTGATCATTCCATTAATATACACTTAATTTATTTCACTTCTTTTCCCTGTGGGACTTTATATTCTCAACAAAAATATCATAATCGTGGAGCTCACCGGATACAGGGTAGTCGAAGAGGGAGATCTTGCCGTCTTTGCACTGGTCACAGAAGACAGTGCCACTCACCATTGCATCAGCATGAGCTGTATCAATGGCTGTAGCAAGAACGAGAAAAACTACAAAGAGGAGCTTGTGTGACCAATCCATGGAGCCTTCAAGCTGATAAGAGAAGCAAAAGAATAGATCGGAATTGGAGCATAACATGGAAGAAGCTTATAATCACTTATAAGAAGCAGATCAAAGATGGGTTGTTTTCAACCCTCAACTACCCTTAATTATTTACAAGTATGTAGCCTTCCATTTAATACTGCTGACTATAAGGATCTGAAACCATCACAATTCACACCAAATCTGGGTTTGATTTAGGGGACAGAACAAGGGCTCAACTACTAACAACAAAAACAACACTTCACTTGATGATTTTGGGTGGTGGTTAGGTGAGTGTTAATGTTCTATGACTACAGGTGGCTCAAACTTAGACCTCTTGGCTCACATAAATGATAAAACTATAGTTCACACTTTTGTTCTGTAACAATGAAAACAGAAAAAGGGAAATGTCAATCTTCCACGAAGATTCGGTGAAGTAACAAAAATTAGTAGGTCTGTTTGTTTGTGGAGTTTGTTAATGAAACATGTTAGGGACATGATAAAAACATAATAAGCCTACAATTTCAGAAGAGGCAAGATTTCCAAATTCCAAAGAACGAAACGAAGAAGAAACTAAAGTAATATGCTAACACCAACTAATCACCACCACAAGTTAGATTAACCGGTAAACAGCTTACTTGTACATAAGCAAGTTCTTAAATTCAAACCTTGGTACAGAACACACCAAAATCGTTAAAAACAGAACATATTCAGTATGTTTTGTGTTTGTACAGTTAAACATATTCAAGAACATGTATGTACAGAAAAGCACAACAATGGATCATCCACAAATGTGAAAAGCAATTAAGAGGATGCAGAATATAGCAAATTGTGTCTCTCCCACCTCGGGGTGAGCATAAATGTTTGGACAACTCGGCCCAACCCATGACCCGGACCAACCCGGACTAACTCGTCCGCTCATAGTCCCAACCCGGAGTGACCCGGGCCTGGGAACGGGCACCATATAAATATCACAGGCCGGGTTGCGGACATGAAGTAGGGTGTCCGGACCAACCCGGCCTAATGAACTTAACTAACTAAACATACACAACCCACGCTAATTTTGAAAGGGATATTTTAAGTTTTTTTAGCAAACAAGTTTGAAAACCACAATTTCCATATAAACCACTCTAAAGTTATTGACAATCTGTTTTTGTGATATTGAAGTATTAATTTTGCAATATGATTTTGTGTACATAATTTATTTTTTCAATCAGTTTTTATGTACAATATGTTATTTTTTTAATGTTATGGACGGGCTAGACTATCCCGGAACCCGTCCGAGCTCAACCCGCCCACTTGTCTAGCGGACAACACTCTTCATGGGCCGGGAATGGACATGTAAATGGTCAACCCGCTGAGTCCGGGTTGGGCCCAAAAATAAGTCATGTACTGTCCAACCCGGCCCATGCTCACCCCTCCCACCTAACAAATTGAAACTAAAACAAGAAGTTTAGAAGCTACCTCGCATTCATGAAGACAGAGAAACAGAACCTGAGAGGAAAATATTCCAAGTCAATGAACAACTGCAAATACGAATCGGATTCACATGCATACATTTCCAGCACCAGAAAAAAGAAAACAACCTTTTGTCGAAGAATTCAATTAACAGCCTCTCAACTGTGGAAGAGAGGCGGGAAAATCCAACGGTAGATTATAGTTTGTTTTTAAGGAACGACGGAGATGATGGTGAAAGATCAGAAGATTATTTTCTTAATTGTTGACTGTTGTAGAATTGTGAAGGGAAATCAACTAAAATAATATAGGGAGAGAAGATTTTGTTTGTGTCATTTTTACAACTTACCTGCTTTTTGTAGGTTTGTGTGTGGGTGGACAGTCAGTGGCTGATCCGAATTTTTGTGTTTTCAGAGAGATAGGTGTTGTTTAGGTTGTCTTGTACAGTTTTGTTGTAAACTGTACGCGCTGATACTCGATCTTCGGGTGTGAGTTTTGTCCCTCCCGTATTATTATTGAATGACTAAATTGTTTGCTTTAAAAAAAACTAGTTTTTTACATTTTCTTTTTTTCAATAGTCCATTGGAATGCTTCAATTTATATGAACAAAAGTTAAAGAGACAAAACCTCCATATAAGGTTTTTTTTTATCAACAATAAAGGTTATTACATCAAAGAAAGAGATCGTCAATTCTCAATACTAGAAAAGAGCACTCAAAGAACCATCACAGCGGAATATGAAAGTGATATGAAAATAAAAATTAAGACATCAAATCTAATGAATGACTTGATTAGAGGATGGTTTGTTTTCCGTCTCAATTTGATGGAAGATTTGAATCATGTTGTAGAAATCGCTTGTTAAATTGTAAATTAAAAGCCTATATCATCTATTTGATAAAATAAACAAATGAGATCAAAATACATCATTAAAAATAAATAAATCTATTGATATAACGATTGCGACAAGTTCAAAATTTAAGCTACAAGAATAATTGTTACCAAGTAATCCCCGTCAATTATAAACACTTTTATTTTAATCTTTATAATAGTAATAGTTAATAATATAAAAAGAACAGATTGAAATGATAAATACATGATGGCATAACTGAGGGATTAAATTGGAACAAAACAAGTGATTCAAGACTATTTTGAAACTATATGGAAAAGAGAAAGAAGCTTAATCACACTAAACAAGAGTTTGAAATGAAGCTTGACAAAAGAAGAAACAAGGGAAATAACAATATATGCAAACACTATATACAACAAAACCTATTTGCAAGTTGGGAAGTAATTCAGGTGCACAGCCCTTGAAGAAAAGAGTATGCAAGAACTGCTTTGGCGAGTCGTTTATACCTGCAAAATTCGTTGAGTTCATAAACCCCGACACTTTCTTTGCCGACAGAATTGTTGCTTTGCTGCTCAGGGGAATCTGTTTCTTTTGTAGCTCCATCGTAGAGGAAACAATCAGTGCACGTAATAATCTGAGTTATGGATGGCGATCAAATGTTCGCTGTCAACGCTCTTCAATCGATCCTCGTTGCCATTGGCATACCATGCTACAGTTCCTGATATAGCAGCATAGATGTAGGATCAACTCAAAACAATAGGGTATTGAACAAAATCATAAAACCATAATAGCCAACTTACTGATGAAATATTAACAAAGCAACAATATAGTTTTAAGGGAAAATGGCAGAAACCTGCTCTATACTGTGATTTTTTGTGTGGAAAATGTGTGTATTTGTACAAAAATGACAAAATTGCCCATGCAATTAAGAATTAATTTTTTTATGAAATAACTTTAACTTAACATAGTTTTACTACAAAATTTGATTATAGAAATTTTAGTGAAAAGATATTTCCAGAAAAAACTTTTATATTTTTATTTATTTAAAAATAATTCTTAATGTTAAGGGTAATTTCGTCATCCTTGTGCAAATACACACATTTTGCACAAAAAATCAAAGTTCACAACATCTTTTTGCCATTAACAAAATATACAACACCCTCTTGCAAAAGTGTGATAGTATACAACAGGTTTTTGCCATTTTTCCTAGTTTTAATGCACTGAGAAAAAAATGAGAGTTGCAACGAAGGCATGGAGTTGGCTACTTGTCTTGTTGTTTAACATAAAACTCAAAATTTTGAGCTTTAGTTATCATTCTAGGTGATTTGTTGTTCTAAAATAGCATCTGTGCCTTAATATGGCAAGGATAAATGACCAAATCAATACTTCACTGTTTCAGCTTTATCTAGGAGACTTCTAAATGTGCATTATCTCAGAGGAATAAGGAGACATGAGAAACTAGATTGGGATGTGTCCTATCACTAAACTGATTCTCGTGGTTAATGAGACACAGTTTGTGTATGATCAGTAATCAAGTTAGATATGGTTAGAATCGGTCTAAAGCTAATCCATGGATAACAACTCCAATTTCTTACCTTTATCTCAATCCAAAGACTAAATACAGAAGATCACAAGATATGAACAATATTGATGGTTAGATGTATACACCCTAAAGGCTAAAATATCTATAACAAATGTAGGGTCTCGTGTTTACCTTGTGTGGATGCTGGTTCTTGTTCTCTGGTTGCATGAAGTATAATTGTCCCTGATAGCACAGTGATGAACCCGCATATCTCAGAAGCAATGCTGCTCGCATCTTGTCCTGACCAATCCTACATACAACAGGAATACCATATGCACACAATTTAGGCGTAACATCACTCATATCTGGAAAAAAAACCCAAAAGTAGAAGATTTAAATCCATATGAATGGGCCAAGCATACCTTGAACATTATTGCACTTGCACTGATAGTCAGTGTTGTGAACATCACATAGTATACTGGAGAAACAACGACTGCATTAAACGTATCCAGTGCCTGCAAAAACAATGTGATCATTAAATTCGCTACCAGCAGTCGATCAGCTACCATTTCAAGGGTAGCCTAAGTCCTAACTTCAATCCATACTCATCAAATCCAACATGAGGAAATGCACCTCTGATGTTTAAATTCAACAGTTTTATCTGTAGAGAAGACCCTCTTATTCAACGGTTACCAGATATTAGTCTATAAGATAGACAAGATTTATGGTCAGTTAACAGATACCAACTTAAAATCACACCCATCCTTCCTTGACCAGAGCTAGAATAATTGTGCCTGAGTGGTGATGAAAACTATAAATAATGTGTGGTTTTGCCACAGTTTTCACATATAAGAAACAGGAACTAGGAAAAAAATTAATATCGCAGACTTGAAGCATGAAAAGGCCATACTGTCTTTTCTGACATTATGAGGAAAACCTATACAACTGATCAAATTTAAAGTTGACAGCTCTCTTAATGTAATATTAACTGATAGCTTTATGAGACAAGTTAATATGTTTACCGGATTAATATTAAACACTACTGCTAGAGTATTGATATTACTAGACCCACCTTGTTCAGATAGTTTATTTGTGTAACAATACATATTGCTGCAACTGTTAGAAAAAACCAAGTCTGAGGATAGGCAGCTTGATTAATACCCTCCACTGTAAGCTTGACAGCTATTCCAACAGCCTTTATGCTCATGACCTGTAAGACAGACAGCAGAGAAGAGGTTTAGGTTTATTAAGAAACAGAATCACTATGCAAATTCATAACTTCAACTACCATTCTTACCGTAATGGAACCCACTATAGAACAAACTCCCAAGTAGACCAACATGTTTGATTGCCCATAGCGAGGTTCCAAGTGCACGATTAAAGTTAACACTATTGAAAGTGAAGCTGCTACATAAATCAGAAAAGCTGTCGATAGAAAAAAAGACAGCAAGAGAAGGTAGTTATTTCTCGAGAAAGTGAAGCTTTAACGAAACAAGTCAAAGATAAACAAGGGTTAAACCTCCCCGAACCTGGTTGAGTTGCTAGAGTCCATATTTCTTCCACGGAAGTTAGAGTGTGATCTTGAGGTGCATGGATTACGATTATCACTGATCCAACAATACATGACACACACCCCAGAACACCCATTTTTTGCAAACGTTCCTTCAATATGAAGTGTGCCAAAACAGCGCTACTCATGTTAATCAAACACCATACACATTAGTTTGGTAATAATCAAATGGGAGAAAGCTCACACGGAAAGCATATTTCTCAGGAATATATACTCACCTGATGATAATACTTAATGCACCAAGAGGGGTCACTAGAACGGCTGGTGCATAAACATAAGCCACAAAGTTGGCAACTTCTCCTACAAGCACTGTGCACAAATTTCATAACTTGAGGTTAATGGCAAAAAAAAAACTTTTGGATAGGACTATTACTTTAGACACTTGGGTATGGAGACCGGAGAGTGTAGAGTTATATAGTATCTATGCTTACTTGTGATCATGCCTGCCCACCAAAGTGGCTCTAATAAGTAAGTGTAACCTCCGACTCCTGCATTATTCAAATAGACACAAGTTAATAACATCACACAGCGAAGCAACCATAATCTTGTCGGAGATGATTCTTGGGTGAAAAAAGATAATTGAATAACTAAACTACAGTAAAGTACACCATAGAAAAACTAAAATCCACATACTAACAAAACTGGAAAAATTATCTTATTCTATTTAACTTATGTTTTCCAACAAAAGCAATCATCACTTAAGATAAGAAACAAATATCAAATTTTGATCTATTTCATGGAAACCTTTCTTTCATACGGCTAAACCATTACTTTAATTAAGTGATTCAAGAAACTGGACAGACCTCAACTTGACATTACTTAAAGCCTGCCAAACACAACCAAACAATAAGATAACCACCAAAACACCAAACTGTACTAACATAAAACCAATGCTTAGACTATCTGTTGCACGATTTCTACATGCAATAAAAACCAAAAACAAAGTACAATTATGAACACATTGAAACGCTTCATTTCTTCATCATCTTCACCCACAGCAATTACAAAAACACAAACTGATTTCTATATTTCATTTAACAAATCACACTCAAATTCAAGATCATGACACTACCAAGCAACAGAACACACTCAAATCGTCAAACAAACACTATCAGGGGTCTAAAAACTCCACGAATTGAACAGAACACGAATCAGATCCGTCACTGACCTGCTCGAGTCCCGTTCGTCCCAGCTCGCTTCAGGCCTTTCTTCTTCAGGATAAAGCTCGTGCCTATGAACACGCTCGACACCACCGCCAGTACCAGCCCAATCACGTTGTCCGACATCACCACAGCTCCACCGAGCACACCTATACGTATATCAATACCTATATCTATACACGTCCTGTACAATCATATACATCGATCGAGGCTTAAATGCGAAGAACGATCTCGAATTCTCCGCCAAAACCTCTCGATCTCCCTCCAAAACGAGAAAATCAAAACGCCACTGCCAAAACGAAATGGACAATTGTTGCGTTTTCGATTGCTCTGCAACGAATAGCGAATCACGAGCCTCTGTGAACAGAGAGAGAGAGAGAAAGAGAGAGAGAGAGCTTCTGAAATCGAATCCTTTTATGGTTCGCCAGAGGCCGAAGCGAGCTCGTCGTCTTGTTAGAAATTTCCGGTGCAGCACGAGGGACGAGCAGGGTGTGGGAGGGCTTGATCCCGTGCTTCGCGGGGCGTTTAAGCGTGATGCACCTGCTTTGCTTTGGACGGCGTTTGATTGGCTCGAGCTTCACGAGATCGCTGACGTGCCATTCGTGGATTGTGATGGAGTGAGGCAGAAGATGAAAGTGTGTGCATTATTGGGGTCTTGCCGACATGTCACGACCGTACTGGTTGGTTGGGTCAGTGTTGCTTGCTTTCACTGACTAGGAAAATGTCGAGAATACCCTTTACAAGTGTTGGGTAGGGAATCTATGAAATGAAACTATCTTGCTGACTGGAAATACCCAAAATGGCCTTCAGGCTCTGCAACAGTGTTGTAAAAATACGAGATTAGTGTGGATTAACCCAAAAATAAATTGGATTCAAAAATTATTTGAGGAGCAGTTTGGGACCAAGTACGTCTAAATCACTTCTACTCATAGGAGACGCACGTGTTGTCAGGGACATTAGAACTAACCGATAAAAAATAAAGTATGTCTTAATCTCATTTTCAAAATGATTGGGGATACCAGTTTAGGTCGAATTTACTATTTAGTGATATCCTTTCTTTATCCATTAGATCGGAATATCGAGCTCCTGTCGAATTTACAATATTAGGTAGCTCGAATCAGTCCGGGTTCAAAAATATCGGATTATAAATTTAAAAATTTACTGACCGAAATACACAAACAGATCTATTCAAATTGAATTATTATTATTTTGAGGAAATTCAAATTGAATTTTTAAATTGTGAGTCGTTGAACTTCAAACAAAGTGCGAAACGTGGGTATTTATTTATTAATTTATTAAGAAGCTAGAACAAAAAAACAGTAAATAGAATTTTATTTTCAGAACTGTCCTTTATTTTGGAGTGTGGGTCATTCATCTTATCCAATCAAGATCAAAAAAAGAAAACAATAAGAAAAGCAAACCATTCAATTTCACCGAGATCCAAACAGAAAATAACAAAAAACAAGAGAAACAGTAACTCTATTTTTTTATTTAAATCGGCAGCTACAGATCAGACCCACCACCGTACGATCACGCAAAGACTCAGAGACGACTCATAAAAAAACCGACACCACAAAGAAACCACCTAAACAAGACCCTAAAACAGAAGACACGGATCTGGATAGGACCGATCTATCGACCGAACCGACCGGCTCAGAGCTGGCCACAGTCGGCGACGACGACCGGCTTCGAGGTCCTCCCGGACGACGACCCGACCTTCTCGATCGCCTTCACCACGTCCATCCCCTCCACGACCTGCCCGAACACGACGTGCTTGCCGTCGAGCCACTCCGTCTTGGCAGTACACACAAAGAACTGCGATCCATTGGTCCCAGGCCCAGCGTTGGCCATGGAGAGGATACCAGGTCCGGTGTGCTTCTTCACAAAGTTCTCGTCGGCGAACTTGGCGCCGTAGATGGACTCGCCGCCGGTGCCGTTCCGGCGGTGAAGTCGCCGCCCTGGCACATGAACCCGGGGATGACCCGGTGGAACGCCGAGCCCTTGTAGTGGAGCGGCTTGCCGGAATTGCCCTTGCCCTTCTCGCCGGTGCACAGCGCCCGGAAGTTCTCGGCGGTCCTCGGGACCACGTCGGCGTAGAGCTCCATCACGATCCGACCCGCGCTCTGGCCGCCGACGGTCATGTCGAAGAACACTCTAGGGTTCGCCATAGCAGAGATCGAGAGAGATTAGGAATTTGGAGATTTTGAGAATTGGGGGAAAATTGGAGGTGCTAGGGTTTTGGGGGGTGCGGGGGATTATATAGGTATTGAGAACGGATCTGGGCCGTACGCGTGGCGGGATCTGGAGGGGGGAGGGTAACCAGGGTTGGGTTTGGTTAACCGGGG
>JAYMTP010005965.1:0-12655 GCA_036897365.1 Geranium brycei | reverse complement strand
TATTTTAAATTTGTATGGGTGCGGGTCGAAATCGGATCGGGTATAGGTCAACCCGACCCGCACCCGCTCAAAAACCCGAACCCGACTCAAACCCGAAAAATATCAGGTTTCACCGGTTCCGAACGGGACGGGTTCGAATTTTTTTGCCATCCCTAATCGTTGACATCATCTGCAATAGAAAATGGTATAATGAAGAAACGTACGGATACATCAACTTGTATAATGAACACTACACATTACACAATTATAAGTTTCAGTGAAACACATAAATTGTACTCAGGTTATCGATGTACAACCATGACATATGTACGTCTTTCATGTCCACGGTAAAAGGATTTTTATTGTTTTTCATTGAAAAGAGTATTTTGTTGGTTCGTGAACTAATTCCTAACATCCACCTCCAATCTGTATGTAAGATCTTTAATTCCAAAAGGTAAAATCATGAACGTCCTGAGCTATTATTTTTTTCCATGATAGCAACAAGTGACACAATTACATGAAGCAATAAAACATATTGAACGTGATCGAGAGTCATCAATGGCGGATCGACATCATGCAGTTTCCAACTGCAACGAAATTTCGATTTTAATGAAAATAATTTCTTGTTGATTAGAAGAATGATCGTTGATGTTAACCTCCATACTGGTTTGATGATTTGCAATACGAAATGGTTTTGACATGAGACGTTAGTATGAGTAACAGATTTCATGACCAGAAGAAGAATGTTTCATAAACCCGACCACCCATCATTGATTCTTCTTCGAACTCAGCCATGACCGTCAATTGAATTGTTCAAAATGAGCAGAATCATTGTATTAATGCGTCATTTATACAAGTTTTAAAATTATCAATTTCTTGATTTTAGGAACCTCTCATATTAATGACACACAAAATGTCAGTAGTACCCTTGTTGACTAATTTCTAATGGAGGATCATTCGTTTCATCCCTCACCATATCAGTCGTCGCTTTTTTCCATCTAATGTTAAGAACCATAACCAAACTGCTAACCCTCAGTTCTCAATTCTCAATTCTTCGGTTTTTTTTTTGGGGGGAAGGCTCTCCTTAACAGAATATATTATTTTTAGGTATGAACCTCCTTGTAGATACTGTTGTACGAACAACAGACATTGAGTATCTTTTGACATGATATTAACTGCTAGTTTATTGTGACACATAATCACTTTTAAAGTATATGGTAATGACATAATATTAATCAATAATTTATCGTGTTAAAGTTAATTTTTTTTATAATGAAGATATAAATATAAAACTCTTAAAAATTTATGGTAATAATTTAATACAAATTTTAGTTAATGGTGATAAATTACAAATTAATATGGATGGTGGTACAATGCAATTTCCCCTTTATACTTCGATACCAAAAATAATATTTCTGGTGTGCTGAGTGGTTTTACAGCTTCTGGGCTCAAAATATAATTTGACTGCCATAACATTGTTCATATCATAGACTATACACTCTCATTATCACAAAAATACATGTGAAAGCTGAGCTCAATACAAACCCTATAGGATTCATCGACATTCTCCATCACATCGCTGTTCAACCAAAGACAGCTTGATGGATGATGGCAACTTTTCTTCCACAACTATCCAGACACTAAGCAAGCGCTTTCGTGGAAAATTAATTCGGAGAAAAATAGGAAGTGTCATTTGTTTTTGTCTTTTATGATCTTTATTTACTGGTCACTGAAACCCAAATGGCTTGAATGTTTCAAACTCAGAACACAGACATCAGTCACAATTCTACAGCATTTCTTGAAGGGACAAATGTTATTAGACTGAAACAATATAAAAAGCATAGTCACAATGAATAAGCAAAAAAAACAATGCTGTACCTAACTAAGACCTACAATGTTTCAGGAATCTATGTTGGTTATGGGACCTGTAAACCAGTGGCGAGCGCTGAAGATCCAGGAAGCGACCGTTAGAATGAACAACCCTCCAACAGCAACGGGTGTATAGTTGAGTGTCTCGTCAGTGATTGGATATGACACCGGCAATGAGAAGAGCACCGAGATTGTTGCCACCCAAAGAACTGCAATCCAACCTATCACAATCCCATATCGGCCCAAGTGGAAGGGTCCCGGGATGAAAGACTTGCGCGCCAATGTCACCCGGAAAAATATTGGTAGGGCATAAGCTATGTACAATCCAATTGTTGCTATGGACACCATTGCATCAAATGCTACCTTACTCCCAAGAGACTGCACAATGATAATAACGACTACTGCTTATGTAAATGCAATGATGAATCCGAAGGAGAAAGAGAGAGAGAGAGAGAGAGAGAGAGATGGTAATTACCGTGAGCGCCATGCAGAACGATATGAAAGTAGAGGCCCAAACTGCATTTATAGGGACCTCCTGCTTGTTCACCTTATGCCAAAATGATGAAAATGGCATGGCTCCGTCTCTTGAGAATGCATAAGCCATCCTGACGATGAAAATGAAAATATTGACCCTAACTCCACAACTAGTTCAGGCTCTGTTCAAGACTGAATCAAAGAAGATTTTTTACCTTGAATTGCTAGTGACTGAGCTCATACCACAGAAGAAAATGGCAACAGCAACCACTCCCAAGCAGACGATCCCCCCAACTCCACTGCCATATCTGCTTTTGAACACTTCGAAAAATACCTGAGCAATGGCATAACCACCAGCGTCGTTGTCTTCACTCAAAAGATATGGGATGTTGGTAACCGCAAAGGTGATGCCTATCAGGTATGCCCATCCGAATATAACAGATATCCCGATGGAACTAATTATTCCTTTTGGTCCATTCTCATCAGCATTCTTTGTTTCCTCTGTCTATAAAAGAAATTAACAAGACAAGAGATTCAGTTGAAGCATATGATTTAACATTCCTTGAACAGAATAGAGAAGGGCTACAATTTAAGACTTGTAAAACAGAATAAATAACACAAATTTTAGCAATGTTACATTGTTGAACCTAATTGCCAAGGAACATTTATGAAGCAATAGAGGAGATTGTACGACTTACCATATGAGCGGATGCATCATACCCAGTTAATGTATACTGACTCATTAGAAGTCCCAAAGCAAATATGTAAGCTTTACTGCCAATTCCACTCCCGTTTTCAGTATTGAAGTGAGTGAAAACAAAACTTGCACTGGCTCTCTCCGTCGCAACACAGGGAATGAGAATCATAAGAACAAGGACACCTAAAAATGCATAGACCATTCAAGAAATTAAAGACGTCACATCACAGAAGTTAAGTTTGAGAAGTAGGAAGTTAAGAGACCGGTCAGGAAGCATTGAATACCTAAAAGGTTCCACAATGCCGCAAGCTGCCCAAACATAGACAACCAGTGGATAGGAAGGCTGTTTAACATAGCATGCAAGATCAATATTCCGCCATGCAAACCAATAACTACATATTTAGATGCTACATATCCCCCTCCGTTTTTACCACCCGTGCCTAGGAGAATCATCACCTGAATCATCTGTGCAAGCGAGTAGTCTATACTTGTTGTCACAGCCCACTGCAAATGAAAAAAAAAATCCTGAATTGGTTAGAGCTCAAAATTAGATTATACGGCATCTCAATGTAGCTTGACAATCCCAGTCGACAATCAAGGGTTTGAAGCTCTGAAACACGGAAGACCTCCACATTACCTGACCAACAATATTGAACCTGAAAAACAAAAGCAATGCATGTCATTGCAGGATGACCAACTTGGCTTCTCACTAAGCCCAATCAGATAGATGGATGAACAATGGATTTAATATTTTCATGATCAAAACAAGAAATATAACATATTGACTGTACAAAACATGTTCAATAAGCCAACAGAAGAAAAAAAGCAGCTAGCCATAAGTTACAAAACTGCTAATATGTTATATGATCCCACAATTTTGGAATAATCATCTCATACTGAAAAAAAGAGGGCTGCCACTGAGCTACGTTACATTGACACAAATATGCTTGTTGGGTTTACGAGTACCAAAGGGTGAGTTCCGTCTGTTCCCTATTTTATCATACGGGAAGAAGACGCTAAAATTGGAGCAGATATAGTACATGGAGCATTTAACATTTTCTGTAACATGAATCACAGAGAGTGATAACACAGTAATGAATTAGGAAACAGGACATAAACTGAAACAGAAAACCACAGCAAGAGCTGAAAAGTCCAAGCTTGATGGCATCCACCCAATCTCAAGTCAAAGTCAACTATAAACACCCCATAAACAAAAGATAGCATCACTATGATATGGATTTGAATTACAAAGCAAGTAAGATCTGATTGAGCGTATGAGCTGGGAATCGAGTAAGTAAGATCTAAATTACCAGCCAGTGATCCAAGAGGCAAATGGTGCCCAATTCTTGCCAGCAAGCTGGGCACTCCAATAGTAGAGACCTCCAGAAGTAGGATAGGAGGAGCAAATCTCAGCCATGGACAAACCCACAAGCATGGTGAAAGCACCAGCCACAAACCACCCATAAACCATGGAGATTGGCCCTCCATTGCTAAGCCCAGAATTGAACAGGGTGGTTATGCCAGTCAGCACAGATATGATGGAAAACGAGAAGGCAAAATTGGAAAGCACCCTGCAATTTCCAAATCCATATTGACCCAAAAACAATCAATCCAAAAACAACAAGAAACTGGGCACAAACCCAACAAGGTAAAAACAGAGGAAATGGCAGAGAGTGTACGAGAGATCACGCTTGAGCTCTTGCTTGTAGCCGAGCTGGTGGAGACGGGCGTGGCCTGAATCCTTTTCTGGGGATGCATGAGAAGGAAGGGTCATTTTTCTCAGGACCCCAAGAATTGCCAGAAGAAAGATAGATACAGATTGGGAGTTTTTGAATAAGAAAAGAAGAAGAAGATCAAAATGAACTTTTTGTCTTCACTCTTTTGGATTCTCAGTCCCACCAAATAAAAGGATGATTTTCAGAGGTAAGAGAAAGAAGGCGCCAGTCAATATATACAAATCCAAAGAAAATGGTGATTGGACTGTGGGAAAATAAAACAAAAAAGAACTTACGAATTCACACCAGCTGACTTTGATTTTTGTATATTTAATATCATATATTAACTATATAAGGGATGTGTTGTAAACAGCACAATTACTGGGTAATTAATTAACTTCTTTAAAACATTGTGACTTTGTTAGTTTTCACATTAATTTTTGTAATGAACATATGTTATTGACAAAAGGAGGAGTCTAAAAGGTCTTTAAACTTCATAATTGGTTACTTGTAAAAAAGAAAGACATAATTGAGATGATACAAATATTTATTAGTATGATCAATAATCTAAACCTTCACGCAAATGTCTAAATTTCAATCTCCATGCATATTGACATTAACTGGTCCGACCTCAAGTTAGACCCAGAGAGAACCAATAGTTTGAATAACAAAAATGATTGAGTGTGACTGTGCCTCGTCCACACTACATCATCAACAAGTGTTCATCGTAAACATATCTGACTCATAAATTCTACCCATCTTCTGGGGCTACATGGATATTTTACCAAAATCATGATCATGAATGGTTTATACCAGTGACATAAGTTCATATATGTAATATCTAATGACTGGATTGAAAAATAAATTAACTTGTATAAGTTTAATATTTATTGAATTAAATTCGAATCACTTAGTAATATATTATGTGGTTGTGGTTTTTGTGGTAGTGGTTTGTGGTGTGGGAGGATGCTGGAAGATCTGTTGGCTTATGAGATATTTTCTCTAAACAAGTTATGGGGTTTCTCCATCCAGTGAGGTGGAGGCCATGGTGCAAGAGGATTTTTTTGTTTGTTTTAGTCTTGATTTTTTAGTTTTCAAGTCAGGTATGAGATTGTCTCACCAACTCTTGTGACTTTAAAAAGTATATATATTATTCTTGAAGAATAGATGAAAAAAAAGAGAATTAACTTGGTAGAAAAAGTATTGGCATATTTCACTGTACTGATAATTTTCAGAAAAAAGATTTCTTTATAGGCAGAAAAGTCTAAAGTGAGTTTTTGAAGTTTGCTTCTAATATTTTGAGTTCCGGGCGGAACTAGTGAAAGGAACATGCATGTGTGTGCGACTAAATAAATACTGCATTGGATCCACACTGCATTAGATGTTGAGTTGTGAACCATCCAATTTGAACTAATTTATGATTTTTCTGCCATAGGAGACATATTTAATGTTACGTCTACAATACTCAGATGCCCTATAACCCTACATAAACAAAGTCTTCGGTTTTTGTCCCCATATGAAATTGCATTTTCGATTCTTATGAATAATAATGGTACGAGTTGTATCACTATTTCAATTTATATAAAAAAAAATCACAATTTTGACATGATACTGTTTTCAGGATAGTGTAACTGAGAGTATCTAAAATTAAATTAAAATTTATTTTATAAATAGAAATTATCAAAAATGATATTCTAAATAGTACATTAAAAATATTTAAAAATTCAAATGGCATATTACATGAAATAGGTGTTTAAAGTTATTTTTGTAAAATTTATATAGTGAAATAAATGATCTCTTTGGAAAACATCATTTTCTTGACAATTGAATTTTGTCGCAAGTGGACAAATTAATTTTGGAGTAGTCCTTCACAATTTCGTCTTATCAATTATTGGGAAAAATGGAATCAGAATCTTTGACCCACAGCTCATGAATGATTGGTTGACCCAAGATACATGGTAGATAAGAACCATTTATTTCTGATTTTTTGTTGCCTTTGGTTTAAGAAATTAATTTTAATTATTTAGTAAAGAATGAATATTTTTTTTATTATATCAAAATTTGAACTTAACTATATTATAATAGTGCAAGACATCACCAAATTAATGATTCGTAAGTATTTCTTAAGATTATTGAACCAGTTATTTTGTAAATATTTTACATATAACATACAATGTCAAACATTTTTTATTATGATTTTGGAATATCTTCTTAAACTTAAACTGGTAGAATGAAAATTAAAAGTTACCCTGCCGTGTATGTTTGCCTTTGTATATATAACTGCTAGTTTTAACAAATGTTAATTGCGTGAGTTTAACTTTACCCGTTAATATAGCAATGTTTTAGATCATAATTAGTGTTGTGATAGAGATTTCCAGTCCTTTCTATTGGGGAAAAATATATTATTATTGATATTGCATGTAAAATTAGTTCCAAGGTGTGTACGCGATTCGAACTCCATAATTGAAAGTTGAACATTATTTGTTGGTCATTTTATTTCAAATATTTCCATGTGAATTTATATTCCAAGGTGAGATAATTGGACACTAAAGTTGAATGGTTTGATGGGCTGGGCTGATTAAGGGCCCATTAACATGCAATGCGAAGAGAAGCCCAGATAAAATGATGAGTTGAGAGAGAAATGAACGTACGTACCAGCCCGTGAGCCAGGAAGCGAGAGGGCCCCACTGGTTGCCGCAGAGCTTGGCGCTCCAGAAGTAGAGCCCACCCGAGGTCGGCAAAGAGGAGCAAATCTCAGCCATTGACAGCCCCACCATCATCGTCATCGTCCCTACCAACGGCCATCCCCACACCACCGTCAGTGGACCTCCGTACCTCCCCCCCGCCTCAAACGTCGTCGTCACGCCCGCCAACACCGACACGATCGAGAACGTCACCGCGAAACTCGCCGCCGCACTGCCACGTCAAAACACCATCCCATTAAAATCAAATTATGCTCCTCCATAAACAAATAATTTAAATATTTTACCCAAGAAGAATGATTGAACTGCCCAGCAAATCACAATTAATTGGGAATTAAGAGAAAAGAAGAATGTGAGTAGGTACGAGAGATTGCGACTGAGTTCTTGCTTGTAACCGAGCTGACTCAGGCGAGAGTCGTCCCCATCGCCCCCGCCGAGCGGGAGGTAGCGACCACCACCTACGATCCCATCTACCACAATTGAGCTCCCCATTTCCGTTACTCTTGTGTTGCTCTGAGATTCAGTCATGATGGTGTAAACTTGGACATACAGAAATGCTGCAAGAAAATGTGACACGTGTTGCGAATCTTTTATGAGCTGGTCCCGTTGATCTAGTTACGGTAGTTGATCATTTCTAGTGCTCTCGGGTTCAGTATAACGCTTCGTTTTCGGATTTTGCCAATCCGGGCTAGGTGGTGTGGTCCACTTCATACAATCAATCTGCTTTGAGTGTCACAACTTTAATGACACAACCTTTAATTCATGTCCAACATGATAGACAAGGTTGTTTTATACAACTACAAAATGCATTCCAGTGAGAACCACCTTGAGGGTGTCATGTGGCAGGGAGACGGATTATATTCTATAATCTAGAAAGGAAAGCGTAACCCTATCGGGGTAGTGTAACGAGGAATTGGAAGAAAAAGAGTTTTTTTTTGCGTCCGCCACATTAGTGCGCGTGGCGCCACGTGTTGCGCTCCCATGGGTTCGCACCGCTCCTCACGGGATTACCTCTCTACAACTACATACATACAAGCAGACAGCTTTACACATACACAGAAAAAATGAATTAAATTTATCAAGTATCAAGTCGGTAATGTGTGTAAAGTTTGATTCAAATCCCAAACTGGTGAAATTCAGAATTATACTTATCTTACAGTGTCAAGACTGAAGACTACACCTGTTTCTTCTCAATGGTCTGAGTGCGAGAGTTGATCAGTGTTGCCTCCCATTTCCCATTCCATTAAGAATAGGTCTAGAATCTCTACAATTCATACCAGATGTCTCCTCGCTATACTGAGACTGGACGTATACACTTCCAAGCTCGGTTTGCCCTACATCGAGATTATTTGCGTTGGGATCCCGAGCACCATTTTGAGAGTCTGCCAACATCTGCAAGTACGCATGAGGCCCCCAACCTGCAGATTGGATTCGGGTTTACAAGAAGCTTTAGTACATGGTTCCAAACTACTAAAGCACTTTGAAATTAACCAATCAATACAAAAATGATGGGAATTAATAATGAAACGAAGTATGGGGGAAAGGACCAACTATAGTCAGTAATATGGTGCGAGCTCGCACTCTCTCCAATGGTGAAAAAAGGATGATGACAACAGAACAATAATTGAACACTTCTCTCAACTATAGAATGCAATTGTAGAACCCTCAAAATTATTGATGTTCTGCAAATATTCTCTACCATAGCTTTATCAATACAAATTCACACTATATAATCAGCTACGTAACGTATACTACAAAGACATTTGTAGAATGGTTGTTTCAAATATCTATGAAAATGCGTATGTTATAAATTATAAATTCAAAATGTCATAGTTCTACTAAATACTAATAACGAATCATTGACTCAAATCTTCAAACTCATAAACATAGATATCCAAGTAGTTTTCTCTTTATTATCTGCAAGTGACATGCATTCTAAATTATGAGATCACTGGTTCCCATCTCCATACTCGCGGTTAGTGCCCATAACAAAGAGAGACCTGCATTCTAAGTTTAGCAATGGATCTCTTAATTAGAGTTATTCTAGGCAAACTTTTATGGTCTTGTCACTATCGGTATATAGATGTTAGATGTCAATTC
The DNA here is from genome assembly GCA_036897365.1 of Geranium brycei. Taxonomy (NCBI): domain Eukaryota; kingdom Viridiplantae; phylum Streptophyta; class Magnoliopsida; order Geraniales; family Geraniaceae; genus Geranium; species Geranium brycei. The sequence goes on along the minus strand of JAYMTP010005965.1, from coordinate 3,119 downwards.
AAAAGAAAAACCCAACTAGAAGATGTGGTACACGAAACCAAAACAATATTGTATCCATATTCTGTATTAATTGCTGAGAGAGGGACCACATACCATCTACATGATATGGAGCCGGGAAAAATTGCAAGTAGCAAAATGAAGCAACAGTTAACCCTGCAAAAAAAAAGTGGATCAATAAGAACTAGAGCCTGTGTGAGAAGTAGCAAGAGAAAAAATGAAAGCAACTCTTGAATCGACATACCCAACAGACTCCCAGCAAATACATCTTGCCAGTGATGCCAATAGTCATCAACTCGAGAAACTCCTACTAAAGCTGCAACAAGTAATGGCAGAAAAACGATACAAAGCTTGGCAACATGTCCCCTGCGATCAAACACCCTTATTTTTCCAGACAAATACAAGGCCAGAAAGCCAAGACCAGCAAACGACCCTGCAAATTAGGAATTTTTTTTATGCTAGTGTTATTGAACAATAAATAACTAAAAACAGGAACCTAACAACAATTCCTAGGATCAAAAACTTATTAAATCATAAGGAAATTCACTTTTTCCTTAAGGAATGAGGGTCTCCGGTGTTTAACACTGAATTATTGCTTTTAATTGACTCCATGTGTGCCATACCACTAAAACTACTATTGACAACTTGCCATCAAGTCTAATACCATGAGTGACACATGTGACAATGGCTGAGACAGGGTGGTTCCCTAGACTTTGGTCACTATGGAACAATAACATATCACATACAAAAAAACCCCAACACAATTGCATAGCAATGAATATAAAGCATCCCTAGATTTTGAATTTCTAAGACATTTCCAGCAACATCAAGGATACATAAGGTATAGCTAAAAATTATAATAAAACATGCATTACATGTCATTCACGCATATTATCATAGTTCCTGAAGTGGGCAATTGTTGAACTGCTTACAAGAAGTATGCCCACTTGGGAAACTTTTATGCCCTTCCTTAATGATAGCCTTATCTCCCGTACACAGCACATTGCTTGTTACATTATCAAATACCTGAACAGAAAAAAAACTTAATTATAGGAAACTGAGAGAAACAAAGAATTAAGACTATTATAACACCAAACAAATTTGAGTACCGACCCCTATACCATCAGGAAAACAACGCCAAAAAAAGTCAGGCCGAGGTCGACCGACAGCATCTTTGATTGCATCAGTCAGAACTCCAGTGATAAGTACAGAAAACAGAAGGCCTGAACAAACATCATACCATATTAAATATTGCCAGGATGTCACTATAAAAAGGGAACAACATTTAAATCTACTTAAAATTCGGGTTAGCAAGAAAAGAGTTACCCAATATAGCATCATGCAAATCATAGACATCATTCCTGATGAAGTAGTAGACCAGAATGATAGCAAAAGGCAACAATACTCCAATCACCTGTTACAAGATTAGGATGGTAAGCTTTACATTTTTATAATATAGCCATCTAATATGCATTTCACAAGTCAATTGTGTGGCAAAAACTTACAGGAACAGCCCAGAAGGGAACTGTATTGCCTTGCAATGGATATCTCAGGTCTTCCATCATATCTTTTCCGACAAAGCGGTGAAATGGTTCTATAACATTTAAAACAACTTCTATAACCACTAAGAGCAGAAGAATGAGCCAGTCATGCATGTGTATCTTTGCAACTGTAACTCCATGGGATTGCACAGTGTGTGATCCTAACTGGATTTCTGGCATTTTCCCTTAACTAGAGAATAAATAAAAAATTAGATCACAGAGAAATGTATTCAGTAAAGGTGAAGCACTACAATAACAAACCTTACAAAAGAAATTCAGTAATCGCCGTATTAATCACCATATTAACTTTTGTAAGTAATAAATATAAACCAAAATAAACTTGCCATGAGAAGACACAAAATTACAGAGCTAACCACACTGATGCTACTCTTTTCTTTTGTTTTGCTCAACACTACCCCCTGCCTACCATGTTTGGACCTCGTTATTTGGCCAAGGACACAAACACTTAACCACTAGACCAAGCAAGCATAAATCCGAATCTACTCAATGTCCAAAAGTTAACAGCAATCATACAGAAACGGAACAGACATGATCTCTTCAAGTACAGAAAATATTAACATTCGGGAGTTCTTATATACATTTGCTGGCTCATTTTAAGAACTAGAGATCCTTTACATTACCCTACATGCTATGCTACTTGTGAACCAAAGCAAAACTTTTTATAAGACTGAAGAAACACTAAGAACATAAACATATACATGCATGATAAAAACCTCCAAAATAGAAAAGGCAGAGGTCAATATCATGCTTAAACAGGTTTGAAGCTGAAGACTAAATTAAAAGTAGGAAAAAGTAGAGAAAGAGGCAAAATTACACTGGATGCATATAAGACTGAACAGGATCTAACGAGCCATCAATCTAAAACATGAGGATCATACAGTTGCAGATAAATTATCAAAGACCAATACACAGAAACCACAAATTACAATAACAAACACAAAAAATACCTATATCGAGCCAGCAGAGTCAACAATTAGTATCAAACACAGAAGGACTACAGATACACACAAACAATCACAAAGATGGTGAACCTAGGGCTTACACAAGCCTTGGTTCCTTCAAACGAATTTGATAAAATCCACTGGTTTTGTTTCGGTCTCAGAATTCAAATTTACGGTAGTTTATTTCTGAGAAAACGAACAGGTAGAGAAAGAAAATGGAGATAATACCTTGAAGGTGAAGAAGGAGTGAGGAGGGCAGAGAAATGAGATATGGAGGATTAGGTATGTAGCTTTGCTGTTCTGAGTTTCAAAGCAGAGAGGAAAGAGAAAAAGCGCGTAGTAACGTCTACAAGAGTTGAGACGAGACGACAGAAAGAGAATCTGGAAATAAATATGTTTTGTTTAAATTTGAAACCAAAAAAAAAAAAACCCCACCTGTTTAGAGGCCCTATAGAGCAAACGACACGCGCAATGAGACAATGAGGTAGGGGTGTACATATTGGACCCGGGACCCAACCCACCCGTGAACCCACCCGACCCGTCACCCGCAATCACCTCACCCGACGGGTTACGGGTTGGGTACGGGTCTTCAAAATCTGACCCGTTGATTTGGTGGGTG
>JAYMTP010005964.1:0-12656 GCA_036897365.1 Geranium brycei | reverse complement strand
AAATGTAGGTGAGGTTGCACCGAACTGGGTAAACATATCGTGTGTCTTCTATTTTCTGTTTTACTTGTGTGTTATCGTATTTGTGATTGAGCAAGTTGTCGGATATAAAGTCACAACATCGAGTACGACATCTTGCTCCTGTGACTAACCAGAATTACAACTTTGTAAGGAGAGGATTTGATGATGCACAGATAATAAGATATAATACTTTCTGTGAACAAATTCTGAGAATTTGACTAAACTCAAATCAAATCGTTGAGGCTTAAGGTTTTTCTTCTTCTTCTTTCTCATGTCTCGTTTTCTTCATTCTCATATTTCTTTCTTGTTTTATTGATGTAATTGCTTGTTTCATCAATAAAATTTCCATTTTGGTGAGAAAAAAATAATTGAACAAGTTGGTGAACAAGTTCTTAAAATGTCAATGGTTGGTCTATGTAATTGAGTTGTTTTAGATTTCAGAGATTTATTATGCTGGGCCCTTTTTCTTATAATAATAAAGAAAGAACATCTCACATTGCATATATATCCATATTCACGTGCAAGTGCACGTAGTGTTGCTAGAATTAGTACATATGGCAAACATCAAGAATCAGTAAATTTGGATTGATATTTAATTCTAGAAAATTTCATCAACATTGCTCATTGTCATACAAGAGTATATTTGTAAACAACAGTGTTGTCAACTGCATCACCACCTTCATTGTCAATGTAGAACAAGTTCATATCTTCCTTCTCTTTCTCACTTGGGATCTTTGATGCTAGTTCTTCATATTCAGCTCTGGAAATGTCAATAACTAATTTGGCACTCTAAGAACATTAGTCATAAGAATCAAGTGTATTTGGGATAAAAGTGAAGGATGTTTTATGATCGTGGAATGAAATGAAACTATTAAAATTGAAATTGATTAGCGATTAGTTGGGTTTAATAAAATCAAACTATTAAACTTTTTTTTGTACTTTATGCATACACACAAAACACAAAAAATAATATAATGTCACAAACTAAGCACTCTACAAGAATAAACACGAACCAATTAGGAAGTCGCGTGCAAAGTAGTATTCAGCAACATTGTTACCAAGATCTCATATCTCTGCATTTGTAAAATAAGTAGTCGATTGGCGACCTCCACGATGGACGATGGGTGGCACAACATGTAGTTCTTTATTCGGTACCTCCGGATTTCAACTTTGCGACCACTACTCCAACCTATCAAAATAAAAAATCCTAATAAAATCTTAACAATTTTTGACCTTGTGTTGCTCACGTGGGTTGAATTTTCGAACATAACTAATGAGGTTAAACTAAGTGGAATAACAAAATACTTAAGGGCTCAAAGAAATAAGTTTTTAGTTAAAAAAAAACCATGTGCAATCAATGTTACTTAAGAAAGTGTGAATGCCATTTTTCAAAGGGATAATGACACTTTGTTACACCTAACTATAGCGAAATGATATTTTCATACTCTAATTTTTTTTTTCTTTTTTAGTACCCTGACAATTTTTTTGTGACAACCTATGCTAAAATAACTAAAATACCCCTAATTTTAGAAATCAGAATAGAACTGGTCCAATTTGATTTATCAAACCAGATTTGAAATGGTTCAAATTTAATTTTAGATTTGGGGGAATAATTGTAATTGCATCTTAAATATAAACTAAATTGAACAAGAGATAAATAAAATAGAACAAATTCCATTTATGTTTCTCAAAACCAAGGGTAGTTTAGGTATTTTAGGCATTTTAGAGATAGGTTGTCACAAAAAAATTGTCAGCGTACTAAAAAAGAGAGAAAAATAGTTAGAGTATGAAAGTGTCGTTTCGCTATAATTAGGTGTAACAAAGTGTCATTATCCCTTTTCCAATATCTATCTTAATCATTCCCTTTTAAACTCAAAATGTGACGGACAACCACTTCCACTCACTGGCTTTTCATTTTCCATTTTCATACATTTATTTTGTTTTAAGAGCTCTTGGTCCAACCAACTTGATTTAGCCCTGATGGCCCAATTCAACTTAATTCCTGCAAGGCCAAGATTAAGTGTCATAAACCTTCTTAATCAAGCTTCCAAGAATTTATGGGCTGAATTTTGGACTGAATGGAAGTAGTTTTAGGTCAAGACTCCCTCTATTCCAGTAGTTCTCTTTCAATGTTTTAATCTCTAGTTTTAATCTTCAATTCTCAATCTCTCAATTTTTTTGTTTTTGTATTTGTAATATGGGTTGCTCCTCATTCTAATGCATTATACCTTTGTTGAGAAAAAAAAAACAAAAAAATCTATCTCTAAATATTTATGGGTGTGGAGATTATCCCTTCCAGTTTATTTGGTTGAATGGAACGAGAATGAGTTAGATTGGTTTTAGAAAAAGAGCTCTTGGTCCAAATTAATAACCACATTGCTATAAATATACTAGTATGGGTTGGGTAGTAATTAGGAGTGGGTTAGTAGTTACGGTATAAGTTGGGCCTGGTTTGTTGGGTGGACTTTGGGACGGGGTAGTATATAGGGTTCAAAAACAAACAATTAGTTTGATTTCTACTAAATTTGAACTTGCAATCCAAACATAAAGAATATGGAACCTGCTTTCCTTGTTTCACCATCTTCAATCATATACCACCTGTAGCATATACATCTACTGTATCCCCCAAAACAACTATCATACAAGAAACCCAGAATGAACTTCTTAGTGAAAAAGGATCTCTTGACAGCACCAGCAAAACAATAGTGTTGGGCTCGACTAAAAGCACACCCTTGAAACCAAGTCAACATTACCACAATTACATTTTGAGCCCACATGGTATAGAGCAAAAAGAAGAGCTCATCATGAAGAACAAGTCTTTAGGGTCTGGCATTTATCATGGTATCATATACTGATATGCATATGTATATGTTTGCTTGCTTGCAAAACTAGGCCAACTAGAAAAGACAGATTGGTCCCCCAATTCTCTGGCTAAGGCTAAGATTCTCTTACAAAGCCCACTTTACAGGAAAAACTGTATAAGCCAGCCATGTGCATCACTGTCATGTTGCCAACAATTCTACATCTTGCCTTTGCCTTTCCCCACAAAAAAAAGGTGAAGAAGAGGACCAAAAGTGTCCATAGACAGAAGGAAGGCACTGCTGTTAGTCTCAATCGTCCACTTAATATATAAGTCAAGTCTCAACAGTTAAATTTAAACTTTTAGATGAATCAAGATTTTGTAAATGATGCTCAACTATTAGTATTACTAGGTTTTTTCTTAATTTGAGTTCAAGACATACCTTATAAAGAAGAAAACGTACGTTTATGTAAACAATTTTAAGGTAGATACATTGTCGTGATGACTCGAATTTAAGTGTTTAATCAGCAAGTTTTGATTTAAAATGATCTAAACTTTTGAAAATATCGAGACAATAATCTCAACAAGCTCAAATTAAAATATTGGGTTATCCGGTTTTTTTTTGCTTTTCTTCTTTTTTCTGATATCTCGTTTCTTTATTTCTCATGTTGTAATTTTTTTCGCTTTGTTGATATAATTGTCCGCCTGTTTTTCTTTTTTAAAAAATCTTGCTAAATCATCAATAAAATATATTTTTTTGCTGATAAAAAAAAATCACAAGTTTTGATTAAAGTGAATAATATAAAAGTTGAGACACTCACGTGAGAACACATAAAAAGTCACTCTCATTAATACCCCCCAAACTTACAATATTATGATACAATACACTATTGAGTAATATGAAAGTTGAGACACCCATGTGAGAACACATAAAAACAGTCACTCTCATTAACATCCCCAAACTTATGATATTATGGTACAATACATTACTGAGCAATCAAATCCCTGTAGAAATGTTAGAATTATATGTTTAGGGTGAGCCGTTGTTTGGTGGGCACTGAAGCATCAGCATTGATTGATCACCTCCTCTTGTGCACAAGAATTAGCTTATCCAATCCAATCCAATCCAAGCAAACACATAACATGTTCTTTGTGGGCACAAGCCACAAGCCATTGACACCACCACCACCACACCATGCACATGCCTTGTCTGGCTCCTTCCTTGTGTCATGTCCCTATTTCCACACCCTTTTCTTGACCCATCACTACCATCTACATCTCTCAATTCTCAATCATTACATTACATTACATAACAACAAATTAGTTAATGTTAAATATTAGATTTTACAGTGCAGGAGCTACGACCGGGCGTTGAGAGGCCAAGGCCATGCACTGGAGGTGCCTTGGACAAGTGATCAAATGGTCATTGGTGAGTCCTGCAGCTTGCATGAATGAGTGAACCACTGTTGGGCCAACCTGCCTGAAACCCCTCCTCACCATGTCCTTGCTTATGCTTTCTGATTTCGAGGTCTTCACCGCCATCTTGTGGCTTGACTTGTACTGAGTGCTTATTGGCTTCTCATTCACAAACTTCCATAGGTACTTGTCAAATGATCCAAACTCTCTCTTCACCTGTCACAAGCTTCAACATCAATGACAATCCCACAACCATACCTTTCATCATCAAATTAATATTTCCCCAACTAAATCACTACTTTAATTGATTCATTAACTACCTCAAGAATTCTGATGGAGTTGTCCACAATTCCTCTGACTTGGCTTGTCTCTATGCCATATTGGGCACTGAGTGATGTGATCTTCTTTTCAGTGAACTTGGCAACAACTTGTGCATCAAACCCACAGAAAGCCTCTCTGCAGAAACAAAATGCAAGAAGCTGTTATTTTCACATTTAACCTATCAAGGAAAGACTAGGTTGAATAAAAACCCACCTCAAGTGTTGCCTTTTCTTCAAGATTGATGTCCAATCTGATCCAACTTGTGCACCACTAAGCACCAGCAGTTCAAACAATAGACTGAGCAACACAACAATACCAAGTTAGTGTTTTAAGTTGTAATTAATACATCTGTGATTGTGATGAGAAACATATATTAAAGTATACCAGTCATCATGAGCAGGAACTCCCCATTCTTCATCATGGTAAGTGACATATGTAGGATCTGCACATTGGATTTCACATCATAAACACAAGACTCCATCAAGACAATGATTCTCCCAAATCTGTCCAAAATGTCCATACCTGAATTGGGTGTTATAAAGCTACATCTTTTCTCTTGTCTACCAATGGTAGCAGCAGCAGAAGAATCAAGGTGAAGCAGCTTGTTGGGTTCACCATATCTAGCAGACTTGGACCTCCCATAATGGGCAATCTTCATTTTTCTCTGCTCCTGCATCACAGCCACATGCTCCCTCCTAGCAGCCGCTATGCTTCCTGGTGCCTCCACTATCTGTGAAGAGCTGTACATCATTGCACTATTGTTGATGTGTTTCTTGGACTTGTTCACCGTCGTAAGCGTCACAACGTTGTCAGTACTAGAATTCAAGGTGTTGGGATCATTTCCTCTCTTGGGAGGTGGAACTCGAGGCGATTTCAGGTTGGGAGAGATAGGAGGTGACTGTGGTGCTTTGGTAGGAGACTTTTGGTTAGAGCTTTTCTTGAGCGAGTTAGGAACTTGGTTGCAGGTAGGCTGAAGAACCAGACGGCCATTGATTTGGGCACAACCATGGTGAAGCTTGGACTTTGAGGAACACATGGTTTGTTTTGTGTTTAATGTGATGATGTGGGAGATGGGTTAAGGAGAGAGGGGGGTTTAGGAGAGGGGTTTTTATAAAATGGCAAGTGGGGTCAAGATTAGGGAACTTGTAACATGGAGGGGTTGGGATCTGCCATACAAAGCCCTCTTCTGTGGGGCATTGCTTTATCACAAACACCCTCCAAATTTAGATAGAGTTATGTTCCTGGCAATAGGGAAAGGATTGTGGTGGTGGTGGTGCCCTCTTCTCATGGACCATCTTTCTTTTTCTTTTTTCCCAAGTCTTTGTGTGCCCTCACTACACACATGTTCATAAGGTTGGCCATATTGCAAAAGGCCTTGAGGCTAAGGGTATGGTGATGACAATATTGATTGATAAGAGTGTCATAGGCCAATTGTTTTGCTTTTCTAATCCTTCAATAAAATCTAGAGAGGCATGATTGAATAGAGGGGAATAAAAGTGATAATCACAGGTGTAACATATTTTGTTATCATGATTGAATTTATATTTTTTTTAAAGTTTCAAGATATTTATAAAGTATTCATAACAACCACATATTTTAGATACAGTTTTTAATGATAATTATTGTTTATAAATCAGATTATGAGTATTAAGATATGTTTATGCAACGACATATTGGCTTCTAAGCAAATATTGAGTTAGAGCAATGCCAATTTGATATATTGAGATCATGACACATCTCCCTACCAAATACCATTTCCAGTCTTTTTCCTTTTTTTCTTTTTTTCAAGATCTTTGTTCATTATCATATAATTAATCCACACAATAAGAGACATAAGTGAACATGAAATGACATGGTATTTAAAATATGAAGAGAATCACCAGACAATAGTAGAGGTTGGGATTAATCAAAAATATTTTATGAAGGGAATTAAATAGTTTTCCAATTTAGGCGCGTGATCACAGCTGGGAGAGAAACAAGGAACAAAAGGCATGCGTTGTCCCAAAAGATTTGTTTATTATTGGAGCAATAATGAGAGACAGAGAAGTCTATGACCTAAACCACCAACATACCATACATACAGGAATGACATTAAACCTAATGCCATCTATACAGTTGTTAATTGTTATTTGCTTGTCGGATCAATTTAGACGCGTATAGACCGAGTATCATATAATTTGAATTCGAGAGAATGTCACCTTGTTATAACTCAATATAGTCAGATTTTACATAACTATATCTGATTTATATGGTATTCTAATTATTTTGTTGTTACACTTTTTAAAACTCCATCAAAATTTTAGAATATCCCGTTAGTATTTCCATAAAATGACAAAATTACCCATCATCAAAGCTCAAACAAAAATAAAATATATGTTTAGTGAAATAAAAATTGTACTCCCAATCTCAATTTAAAATCACATGGCATTTATATTTGGCATAGTACCAATATACACTTTCAAACGCCTTCTCAAAATATAATTTAAATAAGAACCACCTTCTGTTTCCTACATCGAATAAGGTGAAGAACCTTGTTGGCCATCAAAACCCCATTAATAAGTGGACGACCTTTGACAAAATATGAGTGAACAATACCGATCAAAACATCTATAAGTCATTTCAAACGCAGAGAACAAGTTTTTACAAGAATTTCATACAAGTTGGTCGAGAAATTTGTCGAAAATGATCGCTTTCAAAATTGATTTTCCGACATGACTTGAGGCGACAAGCCATTATTGTAATATAACTTTCATTTCGGGAGTTCATTTCAAGATACAAGATTTAGGGAGATGTAAAATTTCAAGAGACAAAAGAGCGAAGGAGAAAAGGTTTGCAAAAATGCCGAAAAATTCTAATGAGAACTTGCCGAAGAGTTGGCTTGCAAAGTCTTACCGATAAAATGATATTCCTCTAAATTTAAAAGGGTATGTTAAGAAATTTTGCTCTAAAATCTGAAGAAAATTATTAATGATTAAAATGTAATGTTAAAATAAAAAAAAATAGCAAAGAAGTTTCAAGTGCAAAAGGTGTACATTTAGGAGGAATTCTATGTCATTTTCCCTATAAATTACTTTCCATAAAATATAAAGCATATGCTCAAAACCTAGATCTTGATGACCTCTTTTCTTTTTCATCTCCCAGTTGCCAACCTGTGTGTGTGGCATACATACCAAAAATATAGTGCAACTTAATCTGGTAGTGGCATTGCTTTTGTCAGCCAGAGCATCATTTTCACCTTAAGTAACTTTTGTGTCAATGATAGAACCATAGTTGAAGTGAAACAGTGTTTTACCCACATTTTCTTTTACCAGAAAAGGACTTGGGTGATTAAAAACAAGCATTTAGGGCAGTCTCATCTGAAATATCAATACGGACCAAGACCTACATATCCATACATCATAAATGTGTGTTAGATACATAATACACCTTTTCTCATAATCATTTCAAATGAATTCATACAGATTAACAAGTTAGCAACCCTAATTGAATAAAATCAAGGGGTCTTCAATCTCTAACAATGGTAAGAGACATTTGAAGTAAACAGTCATAACAATGTGCTTTCTCCTCATTTTATGATCCACCCAACTCTGAAATGATACAACATAGTACATGAAAAACACCTCAACAAGTAGTTTAAGCTTGGGGAACTTAATTTTTCCAACCACGGCTGTGCTTTTCTTGGTAATTTCTAGTTTCATCAGCTCTACTCTACAGTCTACTGCACCAATCATATGTATGTATCCCTGTATTAACTAGCTATGGCTAGTTAATAATCTACCCTTATGAACTAATAAGGTGAGCAAGAGCAACTTGCACCCCACATCATCCTAAAATAATCAGTAATCAGAAAGACCTATATCATCACTCTATACTTGGCTTACAAGAGATCATAGGATTTGTGGGACGGTCTGATTCTACTTCTAAAGGCTTTCCAGTATCGTCATACTATGGTTGTTTTTCACAAGGAATGTTGTGCTTTCTTACTTTTGAAGCTCGAGTCCAAGTAAATCATACACTCATGCTGATAATCTTAAGTTGAACTTCATAAATCATGGCCACATCATGTGGTACAGCCCTTCCCTCGTTCCAAGCCATGCCCCCCAGCTTCCATCTTGTGTTCCATTAGATCCTGCAAGGCGAGTTCAATATTGAAGTTTTATGAAGCCAACCGGGTAAACGATACATAGAGAAGTAGCTCAAAATATATAGTGTGTAAAAAGATAAAGGGTGCATATATGTAAAGAGGCTGAGAATGAATCACAGTCCAGTCAGTCAGTACCTTCGGCTCTCTGCCAGCACATAGTTAAGGGAACTGAATTTGAGCATTTACCCTCAAACACCAATTCTCCAGACTTTATACTCCAAATTCGTAGATTACAGTCCTCTCCACCTATACTCAAATGTAAGCTATCAGACAATGTAAAATTTCTAGAATCCAGGTAAAAAAATTAATGACAAGCACGAAAGTGATATGCACCTGACATAATGAATCTCTCAGATGGATCAACTGAAAGCTGTATGCGTGTATGAGAATTCACATGCCCTTCATAGGACTGTACAGCTCCTCTCTGTACTTGGCGATGATCATAAAGTTTAATCTGTAATCAAATGATTGATGAGACTGCAAAGTAAAGGAGATACAAATGATACCAGCCTTAAATAAAAAGTAAGTACGACGAATCAAAGATACAAGGCCGCATGGAATTGAGATTCTAATTAGCATTCAAGAAGAAGTGAGCACTAACCGATCCATCCATGGAGCTAGCCAGGAAATACTGATCATAGGACTTGAGTGATGCCAAACTAGGATTCCAGAATATAAAATATAAAAAAAAAGGTTATACATCATAGACCATAATACCATGATACACACTTATTTATAGAGAATATATGAATAAATAATATGGTGTACCAACCAACCATAATACCATAATACACACTTATTTATAGAGAGAATATATGAATAAATAATATGGTGTACCAACCAACTAACCAGGAAATAGATGAAGCCATGCATATGGTATGAGAAGCGTCTATGTTTCCTTTGAGCTGCAAAATAGGAGGGGTTAAAATCAATTTTCTGAGAGCAACAGTGGTGTTCAGTGGATGATTTGTGACATAAGACCACACAATTAATACATATGATAATGTATCCAACAAAACCATACTCACTAACAAAATCGCCCACTAGGGTGGGCTTAGTTGGTAAAGACGAGCACTATCTCATATGAGATTTGGTGTTCGAATCCTAGAGGGTCACCTGCTTGGTAGCAGGTGTGGAGTTGGGGTTGGATTGGAAGTTAAGCTTTGGGTAACCTAAGTTAGGTTAGATTTCCTGATTTACTCCCCATCAAAATGAGAAGAAAACAAAATCACAGGTCTCCAAAGTTTGAAATCATTTTTTTAATACCCTGTGTAAATCTCTGGTAAGAAGTCTTCATGTCAAATCAAAGAGAAATGAAAAGAAATTAAACTTAAGTTTGATATGACCCATTTACTGCTATTACGAAAGGATGGTTGAAAAGAATGATACCTCAAACCATTTTTTTCTAGAATGTTGAGATGCTCTACCCAAAGATGAGAGAGGTATTTTAAACATTCTAGATGAAGACCATTCTCGTTTCTTGCGGACATCGACTGTTACAATTGCTCCGTTTCTATGCCCGCATAATATAACATTTCCCTGCCAAAAACAGGGGTTAGAAAATTGTAATGCGATGAAAACAAAAATCAACTGTTTGATACATTCACAAGCACAGTTTGTTGGATGTGTAACAAAGCCTGCATATGAGCTAAGTGTACCAAAAAAGGCAGACAGAGCATGCCTTGATCGTTGGCCTGATGAGTTGGTAGCCAACAAGAATCCTATTTCAGTTGGTGCTTGACATCGGACAAGTGGCTAGCCTTGTCAGTCAATTGACTTAATGCATAGGCTTTAGTGACTACCTTAAATTAATGTTGACAAACCTACTTCTATCTAACTCAAGTCCCATGTGAAATGATGGACAAGTAAAATGCAGATATTTATGAATTACCGATTGATCAAGTTGTTGTGCCAATATATCACTTTTACTACGGCACACCCATGATGCCATTCCAGTCTCCAAATCTACCAAGGCGGCTCCCCTATTGGTTCCTGCAATAATCACAACAGATACAGAATAAACAACCAAATATAGTAAGAAATCTAGCCTGTGAAAAAGGATGTACGCATCATAATCCAAAAGAGCTAAGACCTAACTTATTTACTAAAACATTTTAATTCACATGCCAAAAGAAGTACGACAAACAAGCTACAATAGAGCTACATGAAATACGAATAAAATGAATATAGTTACAGCACGCACAAATACTGAGGTATTACCTATCGCTGCCTTCCTCCCAGTAGAACTGCAATCAGCAGTCCAAATGGTACAATTGAAAGAAGCCACCTCATGTATCCTTTGCCTCATGATAGGAATAACAGGGTTGAAATTTAATGGTTCGGCAAGATTGAGCATATATAGAGATCCCCCTGATGTCTCTGATCCCAGGGTGGTTATCCTGTTTTCTTATATTAAGGTCTTACAATACAAATGTGCTGATGTGGAGATAACATTTTCAGAAAATGATCTCTATAACTTATGTTAAGGGCTAACTCTAAGAAAAGCCATTGCTCATGAGGCTAAAATCTGCTTAATAATTTGGGCCAAAAAACAAACTATTAGGTAATGACAGACCAACAGTAGGTCATCCAATATCCAGAAACAATATTCATGAACAGTATAGAAATAGGAAAGATAACTAATACAGTAATACTGATGTTACATGATTAGCAGATAAGAGAGCAATTTATACTCGTGATATTTGACAAAGGTCAATAGTAAAAGAGAAAAAACTAAGGAGAGACAATAGAGTGAATTAGGATACTATTGTAGTTAACTATCCTAAGTTACAGTAATTAGTATTCCCTAACAAACAGAAAACAGATAAACAAGTAAAGTGGCAGAAAACAATTTAATATTTTCATGAAGAAACAGTAACAGCGACATTTACCACAATATGAGAGAGTGCAACGATATGCTTGGTCCTAAATGTTAATTCATGAAATAAATCAAGTCACTGAAAGTTCAATTGAATAACAATAATTTGAATAGTAGAATATATAAGGCTCATTAAATCAACATAGTAGGATACAGTGCATGTTGTGCTCTGGAATCATCATCAACTGCTTGAGACTGTTTTGCAGATAATTTTAAACAAGATATGTTTGATGACATCAGTAACGAAGATGACACAGGTCTCCAAATCTGCCCAGGTGCTTTACTACAATGTACTTGGTTTTCTTCAATGAGAGGCCACACATGATCTGGCATGCATTTTACCCCATAATCAAAACTTTGCCCAACTTTTCCAACTTCACAGAAACTGCAAGAGCACCAAGCTTTAAATGCAATCATTTATAATGGAATCTTTGTGATTCATCAAATACAGTTAAAACAATGCAGGATCAAGGATAAAAAAATCAAATCAAGATACAAAATACTACGAGGCACATAAACCTGAATGACTATTGAGGAAGCCGCTACTTATAAGTTGAAAAAATATGCCAAGATAAATCTCCATAAGGATACTAGAACGTACGGAATAGATAATTAACTATGAAACATGTTAACTGAATGATAATGACTTCCACGAGATGTGGATAAAACTGTTGCTGCTTGCTTATTGCACCCAAAAGATAGTAAGGAGAGAGAAAAACTGACTTCAGTCTCCAATCTGGACATTACTAAAACAATCTGTACTATTCAACGACATCTATGAAATAGGGGTGCCTGCTAAGGTAAAGGCTTAGATCTAAGCTCAAATTTTATTAAATATTACACACTACAAAATATTGGATGATGTTCTTACTAAATTGTACAGCATTCAGTATCAGAAAAGGTATGAAACTCAATTCAAGCATCCCATTAACTCTTCAACTTGAACTCTTGAGAATTCAAGATAATATCATAAAAAGAGGGACATGGGGTAAATAATGTTTAAAAAGGCGGAATGAGCCTCGAGGCGTAGTGAGGCGTAAGCCTCACTATAAGACCAAAATATAATAAAATATTATACA
>JAYMTP010005963.1:0-12658 GCA_036897365.1 Geranium brycei | reverse complement strand
CCCACCGACGCCAGAGAACTTCGGTTCCCTCCCAGTACCGATCTATCAACCAACCAAAACTGCAGAAAGCGAATCGCCAGAGTTTTCAGGCCCTACCTCCGATATGCCCTGCCCCAATCTGTCTGCTCTCACTGCCCGATCACCACCATTCCCGCAACAAGCTGTTCACTTGAGCTTCTCTACCCATCCACCGCTGACCCCCTCCTGGATCCGTCTCCCCTCACAGATAATATTAAAATAATATCCCCACAACTTTACCATCTCAAACTAACCAACCCAAAATCAGCGAACCCTCCAAACGCAAACGCACAACGTAATTGTCCTAAATCAGCCCTGAAACCAGCCCCAAATCAGTCCCGAAACCATCCCTAAATCAGCCCTGAAACCAGCCTCAAATCACCCACAACCAAATCAAGACAGGAACCGCCGCCGACTCCTGCTCCACCCAGGTGACGCCGCGTGACCTCGCCAAATTGGCAAAACCCTAGAACTTTGCGATTGTCAGGGTACAGACCACAGCTACTGTTTCCCGATATTACCCAACGTTTTGATAAAAGAAAGTTAAGTTTAGTTTGGCTAAAATAATAGTATTGTTCCTTATCTAAATTTTGTTATAAAATTTAATGAAATATATAATAATTAAATAAAATCTAAATGAACTAATTCGTTAAATGTAAAATCGTATATGAATAAATTTAAACTTTTGTGAATTCAAATTAATTAAATTCGATTATAACAAATTCTAATTGTCCCATATTTTAATTACCAAAAATTTATTTTGAGATACCAATAATCCAATATAAAACGGCATAATATCTATTTCGAATATAGGAAATAACTTCTAAACGGAATGTAATTAACAAATAAAAATAAATCACTAACAAATTGACTCAATGAAAATAAAATAATATTTTTAAATTCACTACAAATGAAATGGTGACCGTTTATTTCTAGACATCAACTACAAATGTCAAACAATAAAGTGATGAACTTTCGATTGCGTGAGGACCACGTCAATGCTACATCACCCACCCCACGTGGCAAAGACATGAACAAAAGTTAACGAATTTGTCGTTAACTTGAGTAGCAAGCTGCTTAAACTCAAGGAAAATTATTAATATGAAAAAAATTTATGTTACCTAGTAAATTTATGCAGAAATGAACCAGCCTGCATAGGATTTATGCAATTTTTCCATTGTTTTATGACGGCGTATAGCTGCTCCAACCCCGATATAACTCTAATCGAAAATCTTAAATTTCTGCTTTAATCTTCACAATACTATCGTCACGACTCACTCTGATTAAATTAAAGACACCACATTCTATCAAGTTCGAAATATTTTATCCCTGCGCTAAGAGAAGGAAAACGCGGAATGGCAGTAATAGTTAACATTGCTATAGGTGATGGCACTAGAAAGTGATGAAACATAAGAGGCATTAAATTAAAAGAAACAAAAAAAAGCCATCTCCACCATAACCATAACCACCCATATACCCTTAAAATAGGGGAAGAAGACACAGGTCAGCTCCTCCAACCTCACCTTATTAATAGGCTCTCTCAACCCCTCCATTTTCTCGTGCACAGCGACAAATACTGATACTAACACAATAAGTAGAGTCTCTCTCTCTCTTTCTCTATCTCACTATGGCTACCTTTGGACACAAGAGCAGCAGCAGCAACAACAACAACCCATCACTCCTTGACGCCCTCTCCTGGACCAGCATCATGCCCGTCAAGCCCCTTGTCCAGCCTTCCTTCACCGAGCTATTCGGAGAGCTCAATTTCGAGGAGAACCCGAACCCGAATACATCAACTACTAGTACTACTGATCCTACGCCTATGTCTATGTCACCTCCTCCTCCTTGTTCCTTTGACAGCAACAAGGGCTCTTCCTACCACAGGAAGAGCGACAGCTTTTCTTCCTCCATGAACTCGGAGAGCTTGCAGCTCTGCACCGAGGGCCTCGGGTTTGAGAACTCTGCCCATGTTGAGGAGCTGAAGAATGATGAGAACAGTTATGATAATAGTCAGGGGAAGATGATGAGTAGTGTCTCGAAGCAGTGGGGGAGTTATTACCATAGCAGCGAGTTGAGGAGGGCGAGAGCGGAAGCCTTCCCGCCGCCTATTTCTAGCATAGGGAGGAGCGGGAAGCCCGGTGTCTGCTTCAGGTCTTTCAGGGAGGACGGCAGGTTTGTCCTCAGGGAGATAAGGATCCCCACGCAGGACTTCTTGCACGCTTCTAGGGAAGACGGTCGCTTGAAGCTCCACTTTCTTCACCCAAACGATCAAGACGAGGACGGGGAAGGAGAACAAGCCTATGATACTCAAGAAAATAAACAAGACAGCGATGAAGATGACTGCAAATAGCATAGATATCATGAATACAATTCACACACAGGTTGCTTCAAGTTTGTTCTACATGTTAAACTGTTAGAATTCAGATGTGAATCTGTTCACAAACTTAAATAACAATCGGGTCTCCACCTATCCGTTCGAGCTTTTAGGTGACATGGTAATAAAGGCTCAGACTGTTATTTAAGCTTGTGAACAGATTCATACAAAAAAAAACATATAATTATACTTTTTCTTCAATGTGATCCGCAAATGAGTAGAGATCGAATATACATGAGTCTATCTTGTACTGCTTTTGATATCAGTTTTTGGCCAAGATTCATAAACTAAGCATGAATCTTTCTTCTTTTCCCATTTCATGCAATCAATAGTTGTATGATCATATTCAAACAACTTCTTTTTCCAGTGGCATCGACTGAACAAACACTGAAGCTTCCTTGTCCAGCCGGTCAAGCACTTGAACTTGCGGCTTGGCGGCCAAGGTTCATCAGGCGGCAAGAATAGAGCTCCCTTCTCCAAAAGGGAGGTTTTGTGCCCAATTTATACATCCAAAGCCAGATGAAATAATTATGCTACCAGTAATGTTTCCCTATCTTATTCAACAAACAATTTCAGATTCTTCTTGGGTTTTACAGATCCAAGACCAACATTATACATCAAATAGAAATGATTGGACTATTAACCCTACAGCAAGGATTTGAAGAAGAAATTAGAGAAAATTACAAAAAGTAGTTGTGAACTTACTATTTTTTTTGCAAAATTGTAATTTGTCCAAAAAATAACAAAAATACTCCTGGAATTAAAAAATTTTAAATTAAAATTATTTTTCTTCAAACTCGAGCTCTTTGGTTTTTCTATTCTTTGACCGAATATCACAAGTCGCGGCCTGATAACATGACGATGAAAAAGGGGAGTCGGACCAACTCGACGATTGGAGAAGAGAAAAATAGGTGAGCTCGAGTTGGAAAAAATTATTTCAATTATTTTTAATTTCAGTGTCATTTTCGTCATTTCCAGACAACTGCAATTTACCAAAGGAACTACTATAACCGCCCTTGGCTGTGTAACATGAGCATAATTTGCTATGACATGTAATGAGCTAAATCACACGATCCATGCGGTCCTGGATATACCTTCAGTTTCTTTCACCTTTGGACACACATATTGAGGACCACAGTAGGGGAATATGCTAAAGCAAAACCCAAGGAACTGATTTAAATAAAAATATTTCAGATAAATATTCTCATCACTTCAAATAGAAAGACCAGTATGCTGGTTTTCGGCACAAAGTTAAATCCAGAATTAAAGGACCAGTTATAGGTTGCCAATGAATAGGTTTCGGAGCTGTTACCATGGCAGTCAGCTAGAAAAGAACATAGAATTATCAATACGATTGCTTGGTAACAAGTTTGTGCACATAATAATTCAGGGCGAAACTTGTTCCGCAGCTGGAATCCGACCATAGAATGTGATTTCACTATCCCGTGCTCTGTCTGAATTTGATCGATCGAGATACTATGTCAGTTTTGCACAACCTACCATGATTTTTTCCTTTCCTCTGAAATGAGGTACGTGGAGGAAAATGAACGACTTCTCTTTTAATTATGCATGAATAACTCAACATCATAAAAAAATTTAAAGGTTTTGCAGTGATATCACAATGAGAGTGACTTTCATTGTTTTAAACAATTAGCTTGCTAATTTCATTGCTCACTGGCCTAATCGCAACATTTGATCATTAATTTGGAGTTTCAACTAAAGTATTCATCAATTCAACACATGATATATCAATCAGCTTCGAAAACTAAGATGCACAAATGCATAAACACTAAACATATACAGTACACGATTATCAAAGACATCATATTATAGTGACGATACTGGAGATTTTCTGCAATATCAACTCCTAGTACTACTGATCCTATATCTATGTCACCTCCTTCTTCTTCCTTTGGTTTTGGATTTGGTTTCGATATAATCTCTAAGAAGCATGAAAATGGAGGTTTGGGAAACATTACCGATGAGAGCAGCAAGGGCTCTTCCTACCACAGGAAGAGCGACAGCTTCCGATGTTGAGGACTTGAAGAATGATCATAGCCAAGATTCATAAACTGGGCATGAAGCTTTCTTCTATTCCCATTTCATCCAATTCAATAGTTGTATAATTATATTCAAACAACTTCTATGCCCAGTAGCAACAACTCGTCAAGCGAACTTGTGTCAAAAAGAGAGCTCTCTTCTTCATAAGGGAGGTTTTGAGCCCACTTTATACATCCGAAGCTGATTAAATAAAAGTCTGAATTGCCAGAGGAAATAGCTCTATTGGGTATTGAGGAAATTATGCTATAAGTAATGGTTCCAAGATCAACACTGTATATCAAATAGAATTGATTGGATTAATAACCCTACTGTATTCACTTGAAGAAGAAATTACTTTACCGCTCTTGGTCCAACAGCATTTCAGGTATAGGTGGTGATGTCCTGCTTTGTTAGCATAGCCGGGCCCAGATCTTGATACACAACATGCTAAAAGAAAAAAAGCGATCATCGAGTTATTAGTTTTCAGCACAAAGCTGAATCAAGACTAGAAGGACCCGTTGTCATCCTGCTAGGAGGAGTATCATTGAGTTTATCTAAAACTTTATATCCGTGATAATACTACTATGTGGAATATCAATGAATTCATCTAGATATTTAAATCCGTGATACTCGATTTTCTAAAGAGTTGCCTTATATTAAATGCTAAATAATAGGAAGAAATTAAAGGCCCCGAGAAGAAGAAACGATAGAAACCTAACATCTTTACCTACATTTTGTTCATAATAATCCGACACAATAATGAGTAACATATTTTGGACAATATAATATCACATAAGGAAAATTAACGACTTCTCTTTCGATTATATGAAAAAAATTAAAGGCTTTGCAGTGATATTACAATGAGAGAGGCTTTAACTTTTTAAACAATTAGCTTGCTAATCTCATCCCTCAGTGGCCTAATCACAACAGTTGATCATTAATTTGGAGTTTCAACTCGCGCGCCAAAATCATCTGCTGTGCCCGAACAGCAGCCTCCACAAACAACGACGTATTAGAAGAAGCAAACGACTGGTCGTTACTTTAAATGGCTCGCTGCTCAATAAAATCCAACACATTTAAATATGTTCTCCATTTAAAAGATGAATTCACTCGTATTTCCCTTTTGTAAAATAATTCTCATCGTACGCAATAATCAAAATAATTGATATATATCTTTTGAAAGATTTATTGTATTAGTTGCCAAGAACCAGGAAGATCGGAGATAGAGATGGGAGGACAAGTCCCGTCCCTAGCTCCCAATCAGGATTGAACAAGGTAGCCCGAACCAACCAATGGGTAACCATATTTCCTGACTGTTTGACGAAGGCATCATAGTAAGGTAGTCGAGCTCCACCAAACACCGTCCCTCCCTCTGACCAAAGAATCAAACCGAGCCCACCAACTACAGAACCAGCATTGAGAGCCCCGTCTATATTAAAGTTTACGCCAACCTACAGGGGAGGAGACCATACTCCTATACTCAGAGGCGGCCCCCGATCCTGATAACCGAGACGCCAAGAACACCACTTCCTCCAGAACAAACTTGCCCCCTTTCAACCCACGTGATTTTTTCTATCATAATTAATCTGTCAAAGTGAAGTAGCTAGACTCATGTTTCGAGTTGTTTCACGCCATAAATAAACCCCAACTTAGTATGCAAGAGACATGATAAAACCTTTGTATAACTTTTGAAGAAAAATATGATTTTTATAAGATAAGGCATAAACAGATTTTTTGGAGTCTTTCGTGAAGGGGTCCGAGCCAGGCAACTTGATATTTAATATATCTACATAATCTAGAGCAATGTTTTATGCGCGCTAATTTATTTAAGGCTCAAAGATAATTTGGAAAGAATTACAATAAAAGCATACTCTAACTTTACGTATTTTTAAATTAATTTTTTTTACATAAAAAATTGACCAAACTCTTCCTGGGGTTGTATTCGACAAGGCAACTTAAACTACTTAATTATATGAAATCGAGTTAGTGTTCTAATAAAAAAATCCAACCCAGAACACATCTGCCGATTTTCAGAACATTACATTGGTATTTCCCAATACAGGCACACAATATACCTCAAAAAAGATGAGCGGTAGACTCCACAAAACCAAATTAACCACAACAATCTATGTAGGCATTCAATGAAACTGAGCTCAAACCTTTACACCAGTCAAAATAGAAGAGAAAATGTAGTAGGCATGCCCATAACCATTATGAAGCAATAAGAAATATAAGTGGCACTAGTCTATCGACTTATTTTTTGTTCACCTCTAACCAAGTTCAAAGCGTCAAAACAGTGTTCATCAAATTTGTGTCCTCAAGTCATGAGCATAATAGCAATCACAGGATTGTGCAGCTATCCTTGTCGGATGATGCTTTCTCTGAACTAGAGGAAGCGGCCGCCGCTGTGCTTGTAGTTGGATTCTCTCCCAGTTTAGGACCCTACATTTTTTCAACACAACATGTTACATGAATTGATTGCAATGCAATCAGACAAAAGAAGACAATGGGGAGTCGCGCTGAAATGAAAAGGAAAAAAAAGCGATTACAAAAGCAACACTTCATCGCAAGCTTGATCTGCATATATCAGAAACTAATAAAGTGGAATGTTGAGATAAAATCATTTATATACTACTAGGAAACCAGGCTGCATAACTTTTACCAAATGCTAAAAACAGTGTTGAACAAGATCAGGTTCTCGTATTCAGATCCAGATTCAGTTTTTTAGGAATAAATTGATGACATACGAAACAGAAAAGCCTAATCACCGCAAGATGTAGCTGATTATGTTTCTACTTTGTAAACTATGACTTTCTTTCTAACACAAAACACATAGACCGGTAAAGGGCATGCTGCTTTCATTTCATACCTTGCGTGCAAGCTTTTCCAACTTCTCTTGCTCCATTTTCTGCCACAAATGAGCTATGTCATTACAAATCACACAAAATCTATTGGATCTTTCAAGTCAGTATAACTGTATTGGAGGTAGTCATGATATAATAACAAATTAAAAATGTCACACCCATCTACCAGTTTGACACTCTAAACGAGGGACACAATGAAACACGAGCATGTAAAATACTATTATAATATATCAAATTTAAGACATTAACAAATTCCCCGATTAGCCAGTGTATGATCAGCGACGATAAATTATATTAAGCAAATGAGAAGAATTGTTGAAAAGAGGCAAAATCTTAGCATGAATGAATCAGGAAATCTGAAAAGAAAATATGAAGGCAAAAGGGACAATGGAATGAATGCATCGTTCAGAATTATGAAAGGAGAAAAGGAAGATCAAAAGCAGAGGTTAACACTCACAGGGTTCCACATAGAAACAATATTAGCACAAATATATCATCTTAGAAAGTGTTACCTTAATATATATGTTTTCCGCTGCCTTTTCCTCCTCATTCAGAACTTTACCACTGCTTGAGAGCCTACGAGGAACATATCGTGCAGCTGACTTCATTGTAACTGGTAATTATCTATAAACAAGATGACAGAAAGTTAAACTCTAAACTGATAGCACGAATCCATATGTTTTGTATGACTGCTCTGACTTTTAGAAGTAAGTTTGAACCATGACAGTCAATTTGCATAATATATATATTTTTGGTTTCTTATGCAATATTGTTATAAATCTTTCAAGCCTTATGAAACAACAAGACTCACTGTTCAATTTACACTTCATTGATCCAATCAGTAGCAATGCAACTGTATTCGAATTTGATGGAAAAACAACTTGATTTATAACAACTTCGTATCCAAACCCTACATGAGAGGCAATACAATCACATCACGATCAAACCATTTAATGGGAAAATCGGTTCTCCTAGATCTGTCCACACTACCTACAATTACCATTAACAATATCAACTCGGCTACACGAGTACAGAAGCTTGTATCCATCCACTACACTTCCAACAACCAAATATACAGCTGAATTTTAAGAGAGCCACTTCTAACTCAAGAAAAAAGCCTCTTGATACAAATACAATAGATACCTTAACTAACATGATGATAAAAACCACTGCAAAATAGAGTAATGTGGTTTAAAGGAACTTTTTATGGCCTGTTTGGATCCTTGGATTTCATTTGACATGCTGGATTTGGCCCAAATTTATAATTTATAAACTCTAAAATCTGGCTTAATTCGTCCCAATAATTCACCGTATTTAAAATAAAAGATTTAAAATCACAAGCAGAAGCAGAAGCAAATAATTTCAACTACTCCATTTTACTCCAGGGTCGGCTCCTCCAATACAGTCAGTCTTTCTAAAATAGTAATATGGAAATCATGTAATTGAAATCATTGAATCAAATCGAATCGTCCAAATGTAACCTTAGGCTGCATTTAAGAACTAGCAGCTCATTTGAAATTCACCATTTCTAATCTATAATTTGAAATATACAATTCTAGTGTCTGTGTCTGGTAAACAATGATATTCAAATTAGTAATTACATAGTAGTTGCATATTGAAACATTGTATTTAATTTAAATCTGGAATTTCAAACGAAAACTAGCTCCCAAACAAGCCATTAAACTTCACATATTTGCATCATGAACATGGAAATGGTTCATACACACACATAAAACCTAGCTCATCATAACAAACTCTTTGTGCATGTAAATAAAAAGAAATATAAATTACTCTTATAACAGCAATTCAATCCACTGAAAAATCTATTGAATCAAACAATCAAAAGTCAACCAAAAATCCAGTAAAAATATCAATTCTGAGCCATTTCAACACAGAATATGAACGATCTATATCACAAACTTTGTGTATGTATATAAAAAGATATATAGATTACTCTTATAACAGCAATTCAATTCAACCGTGAAATCATTGAATCAAACAATCAAAAGATGAATAAAAATCCAATAAAAATCACAATGCTGAGCCATTTCATCATGGCATGATTAACGCAAGCTGGTTAATCAGAACAAAACAGAATATGAACCATCCACAACCAAAATTAACAAGAGGAAATTGGATTGCAAATCGAAACGAATCGCAGAGGATCGGAGAAATCGCTTACCAGAAAGTTGCAGAGACGAGAAGAAAGAAACAGTGAAAATTATGAGAGCGAAGTAGGATTTGGGGTTTATGAAGACGCGAGTGACCGATTGGATCCGTCTAGGTCACTCTACTCAATCACGATCGTCCGATTGAAGTAACGTTCAGAATCTGTGTGGTGTGGGTCTATGATAAAAAATAAATTCCTAAAGCATTTTTTTAAAATTCTACTGGGGGTAGGCATTTTGAAACCGGGACTAGTAACTGAATCCGAACCGCAATTGAAGAATCGAAAACTGTAATTAATGGTTTAGTTTTAAAATTGAGAGATTCATTTCATTTTGGTTGGTTTCGGTTCTTAAAATCTAAAACTTTTGACTAATCGATAAGAACCAAAATCACTTTTCTAAAATATTAAGCTTCGAAGAGGATTTGTTATTTACCTTTTTTATTGTTATTTTATTTGTAAATTTTATTGATCGATTGTGTAGTAATATTTAAAAAAAATATTGACGTTTAATTTTCGTTAGTATGTATTTTTTATAAAGTAAGATCAAAATCGTCTAAATCTGCACATAAATCGATGAATCAACTAATTAAAAAATTGATAATTAATCAGTTTCAATAGAATAAAACCGAGGAATCAAAATGATAAATCAGGTTAAGAGCTAGACCGACTCCTACATAATGATTATGATTCCAAAAAATTAGGAACGTGGATCCGATTTCTAACCAGTTCAGTTGAATTCCAGAAATGTACTCACCCCTACTACCAATCCATAAACCATCCCTAATTAATTAATTAATTAATGATCGACCATCAAAATTTTCATGGCCTAACCTAAATGGCCTCCCCGTGATAATCAACCGACCTAGTAAAATCGAACGACCCATTATAATTGTCTGACCTAATAAAATCGATCTCTTTATTTTTTTTTAGGAAAAATCGATCTCTCATTAATTCTAAATTAAATGATAAATTCCAAAAATTACGGTAAATTATTCAACTCATGTAAAAAGTGGTTGCTAATTTTTTGGTATCACAAAAAATAATTTTGAACTTACTATTTTTTATAAAATGTGTAATTTTATTCAAAATAACAAAAATAATCATGTAATAAAAAATATTAATGCTTTTTTTCTAATTTGTGATCGTCGGTTTTGCTCTTCTTCGGTTTGAGGTTTAGAGATGGCAATGGGTCGGGTTCGGGTCGGGTTTGGCTCAACCCGGCCCGAACCCGGGCAGCGTTATTAGGCACCCGACCCGGAACAGAACTCGCTCGTTTTGAGCGGGCACCCAACCCGAAAAAACCTATTGGGTTCGGGTGAAACCCGAAACCCACAACCCAACCCGTTTTTTTATTTTTACTTTTTGAATATTAATGGAATTTACATAGAAAACAAGATTGAAAAAGAACATAATATTAAGAAATAAATTATTATGACATATACATTCCAAGATCAGTAACTAAACTACACAATATTAAGAGAACATTGAGAAAGTCCATATACATCAAAACAATACATATGCATCAAAACATACTAAATTAATCAATAAGTAGATTTTTTAATTTAGTATTAGGACATACTAAATTACATCAAAAGAGTCCATATGCATCAAAATACATATAATTTTTTTTTTAAAAAAGTAATACATATCGGTTCGGGTCGGGTATGGGTCGACCCGAACCCAATCACTCATATGTTCAACCCGACCCGACCCGACCCTAACCCAAACTCGAAAACTTTCGGGTTTGATCCGTTACTAATGGGTCGGGTTCGCGGGTGCCCATTGGGTTTGGGCTCTTTTGCCATCCCTACCCATAACGATAACAAGTTTATATTTCTTCTGTGAACCCTTGAACACATCTCCTCAATAACCACCCAAAATTATCGGCGCAGTACCGATGTGCTCACCACATTGACGCGAAGTCAGCGGAAGCCATCAAGAGATCATCATAACCGTTTTCTGTTGGCTCAGTCCAAATGCCAAAATTGACTCCTTTTGTAACGCCTCCAATGAAGCATTCAGCACAAATCCCAACCATCGTCATGTTTGGATCCGCACACGAAAAATGATCAAATATATTTATCAAAGAAAATGATAAGTGAAACTGCAAAATAATTCTGTGCCAAAAAATAAAAAATTGAGATAACCAAAAGTCATCAAAATAAGTATATCTGATGTATTCCAATTTTGAATTCCTTCACAACTCAAATTTTGTTGACCTAAACACACTTGCTTGATGAATCATGATCAATCGGCCGCATCTCCAACTATGCTCGTAAACGCATCGAAACCGGAAACGTGTTTTGAATTTTTAGCAAAACAAGTTTAGATTATTGACAAGGCACATTATATTTGGATTGGTAACAAATAAAATCAGCACATTCACATAACAATTTCAACGAAAATATATTTAAAAAACTTCAAAAATTGTAATCAATACATCAAGCCAATTCCAACTAAAATCAACATGATTATTGAATTATCCAGTGTGTATAGTAAAATAATTCAAGCTCTATGATATAGAATCAAAAAACTCTCTGATTAATTCAACAAAGGTGGCTCTGATACCACTTGTTGGGTTTTTATACAAAATTCTTAGATCAATTATATGCAAAACCCTAAATCATATTCTTGAATTCTTTGCTAAATTAAAAGAGAAGATAACCAGACAAAAGAATAGCGGAATCATACTTACATGATCATTGATGAAGCCATTGATGGAGATTGGTAAAGTAGGTGAGAGGTCTTCCAATAATTCTGAGTTTCCAACACATATGGATTCTCTCTGATGGGGTATAAGAGAAACGTATATGTGTTCAGATTATTGGGGACCACTACCATTTAAATAACTGATATTCAATTATTTATTTGTGTAATTTATAATTTGGTCCCTCATCAAATTATAAATTACCTTAAGATATCTACACAATATATACCATAATTTTTAATACTATTGATACATTTATCTTAATTGGTCACTTTAATATGTATCAAAACTTTATAATAGCACCATAGATTATTCACATATGTGCCCAATAAGGATTTTAATCCAACAATCCCCCACTTGGGCAACATATGTTTCAAATGTAAAACCTTATGAGCTCAAAATTCTAGCTATCATTCAATAGGTATTATGTAACAATCTCGTCCATCAACCATACTTATATAGGATCAAAGAAGCGTTCGCCAAAT